>JAMKCH010069728.1:0-199463 GCA_023653785.1 Ophioderma brevispina
CATTGAAAATTGGTGTGAAGGTACTCTTAATTACTTACATTTTTTTCTTAGCAGTTATATTTGTCCAAACTAAGCATAATGCAGACCAGATTGGTTCAATCATGCAAAAAAAAACGAAGCACCTAGGCATCCAGCAAGATCTGGAGAGTGCCCAGGGGGAGCTTAATACAGAGCAGAAAACCCTACAAAAGTTTGTTTGTGTTTATTGTGTGCTTGTTTGTTAGTTCCAAGTACCCCTTTTTGCTTAAATGACTTCTGACTCATCCCTCCCCCAAAAAATATGCAAATACTTGTTTTTTTTCACACACACAAAAAAAACAAAATACATGAATTGATCGTCGTGATTCGAAGCATTATCTTGGAATGCAATTTTATTTTTGCCTGCCTTCTAAAGTGTTTTTAAATATAATTTAAATTCAGTGGTCCTTTAAGCTTAAGTGGTAAGAATAATTTCAGAAAAGAAACACAGCATTACATTATTTTGCTTACATGAAAAGGTGTTTAAAAATTAATTTGGCCATGAAGAAATGCACCAAGCATGCTCGAATACTGTGATGAATTGAAAGCTGGCACCAACAAATTTGACAAGCGCACAGAGTTTCTGTTGACATCCAAACAAATGCATTTATTGTTCCTTTGACACAACAATCCCTATTATTTGGAAAATGTACTTTCTGAAGTCTGAACTTCATTAAAAAAAAAGTATTTCCACAACCTATCCCCAACAACTCACTAACATATTCTAAACTAATCATATATCTCTGCATCAAATACAGGTTGCCCCAATTGGCTTAAGTTTCACTGGTTTTAAAATATTCCATTGATATTGACATTCATTGGAAATGACAGCATCTTAAGTGGCGTACAGCAAATGTTATTTGTAATCAGCAAAAACAATTGATCACAAAAATCAATGAATTTTTATTTACAATGACTGATTGATGATTTAAGATTAAAAGAGGTACAAAAAAGGAGTATTTGACCTGCAACTTTCGGCATTGCGCCAATGATCAGCGACATAGCTGTGGACTAAGCAACTTGGAGTGTTCCAGATTAAGATAAAGTACAGTTGGAAGAAAAAAATATATTCAAATGTTGAGTTGACGCAAGTGACTAATCCGGGAGGTTTAAAATTTTTTCATTTGCCACTTACTGAAAAACAACCGGGCAGATACAATTCTGTCTGGCGGGCCAAAGACCCTTCAAATAATCTAATAGTAGGGTCTTTCGTGTGAAATAGCATAGAATTGCTCGTCATCTCAGACAGTTTTTTAATGTCATTGCAATTACATTTTACATCTTATGTGAGAAAGTTTAGAAGCAATATGCCTATTTTTAGTGACACTGCAAAATTCTCTTTGCAGTTCAAGAAAAACAGATGCAGGCCTGGCATAGACTTAAGTGGTCAAGGTCTTGTGTATTTGTGGTAAAAAGGGGGAAAACATTCAAATAAGACAACAAATTTAACAAAAAAACAAAAAAATCTTTGCTATGTCAATTGTCATTTAAAATACTTTAGCATGTTGTATTGATTTTAGTTCATGACATTGTGAAGTTAAAAAAACATCCGGCCGGCCGACCGACCCTAATATTCTTCCTCGATTATGGCAAACATAATTTTTAGGCCTTAGGTTTTGAGCAAGGTTTTGAGCTTTGATATCATTGGTAGGATTAATGTAGCAAAATTAGTCAAGGACAAAACAAAGCCGTCAAGTCAGTATTTGTCAGATCGAGACAATACACAGCAGCAAATAGTGGGTACCAATGAAGCATCCTTTGCCACAAATATGATACAAGAATTGGACAAAGAGCAACTCCCAGTTGAAATTATGCTGCTTAAAACCGGCTAAAACTCTAATTATAGAAATCACCCCAACTTCATACTACTGATCAGGATCATACAGTTACACCTCACACATGCAGCTCAGCACAATACCGATGTGTAACTCAGATGTCAAAGTAGTATCCCAACCTCTAGCATGTAAACTCAATTTTATTTGCTTCTCAAGTGATTACAAATAATAGCAATATCATTTTCACAATAAGGTTGACTGATTGAGGTGTAGCGTTGAGCAGCATTAGCATAGTCTGACATTTAACAACAGTGTCACTGTTCTAAGTCTAATCATAAAATATTCAGGCTGCTCATCACAGGACATCCAATACTATCAAAATATTAATAGGAACAAACCATACAAGGTCGATGATTTGCCCACTGCATTTTAACCAATTTTGTCAGTATCCAGGCTTGGTTTTTTTCCACTACTTTGCATGCATAGAGGATGACAAATGAGGAAATCTACTATTCTGCTGCCCAGATAATTGGGATATGATTTGGTTAGACTTGATCTATGGCCTTCAATTTTGATTAAGCTTTCTACATGATCTTTGCCACTTTAAGGTTATATGGGTGTTGACTTCATCAGGTCATTTTTCTGAAGTTTTGGTAAATATAATGAGAGGTATGTGTCATAGGAATTATGCAGTATGTAATAAATATTGCCCACACCACTTAGTAAATGGGAGTGACAATTACCTGTGGGTGAAAATGTGTGTGTCATATTGGTGCAAGAACAATGAACTTAAAGGTGCAACGAGAGATTTCAAGTCATCCTTATTTTCTGTGATATGTAGTGATTTCATATAGATTAAATGCTCAATAGATTCCCTACTTTTATTTGGTTACAGAAATAACTTAAAATGAAAACAAAAGGTGATTTGTATATCCTTATATTTCAATAGAAAACATAGGCCGAATTTCATATTTGTTCCTATACGAAATTAGAAATTTCACATTTTTTATACCAAAGAAACAGTTCTCAGCTTAATCCTTGCAGATGGGGATATTTTTTTATATAAAGCTTTACAACAGTGTCAAAATCAGAATGTTCACATTTTTTTGGACACCTGTTATTTGAAATCTCTCATTGCACCTTTAAGAAGAACAATATTGTAATGGAATTCATAATTATTATCAAAGTGTTGGTACCAGTAGCGTAACTGGAGGGGAGCAGGGGGACAACTTCCCCCCTTGTGGGGAATCTTTCCTCCATTCTTCCACAGGTTATTCCACTTGCTAACTCTATATCAATATAGGGTGATCAGCAACTTTAGTGCATTGTAGAAATCACAAGACCAGAATAGGTAGAGTCTGTGGGCTGAAAGGTTCGGGTCCAAGGAAATATTTTGGCCACGGGTGGAAAATGTGCATTACCCATTATACTTAGCACACTCAGTTCCAAGTGTCTTTTTAGCATTCTCACACAATCATGGCACCTCAAAGCACACATAAACCTACTAAGCCAACAACAAAACATCCACAGTACACACACAACATCATATATTGTAATTGTAAATGAGCACAAAAGGCAGCATGTCAGTGCCCTATATGGTACACTGCATGAGAATGGCTAGCAATCCAGCCTCTTATAACACTTGTGTACACTGCACAAGAGCTAGCAATTCAGCTTATATAACATCCTTGATAACCATTCATGCTTTGTTCTGTCTGAAAGGTCAGACCAAGGAGTTTCAAACTAAGACATATTGCAAAGGGACACCCTTGCCCCAATCATCTTTGTCATTGTCATGGACTATGTGCTGTTACAGAATATCATGGACGCCAAGGTCAGAAATATCCTTAACACACGCACAAATGAGCCTTGTGCACAAATGAGCCTTGTGCACAAATAATCTTATTTTATATAATAACAGAATTTTGTTTTATTTTCGTTTGATTAAAATGATTGGTTCAAGAATTTGGAATGTCAAAGACAATTAAAATGGTGACCACAATCAATACACACAAAATAAATGTTGTTAAAGTTTAAACTTCTCACTTACATAATCTATATATGTCCACTCTTATGTGGTATTTTTAAGTCCAAAACATGTTGCAGTTCAAAAATGTTATGCCTTTGCCACGTAGATTATCAAATGGAAACTCCCAGCTCAAATGTTCCACCATAACAAATCTGTGGGGATCTTCTTCGGGTAAATATAGAATCTTTTTTTGAGCAGTCCTGAAGATAATGTTGTCCAGCAGTGCAAGAGATGGGGTACACTATAGGTCCCTCAATGACATGGAATTTTAGCAGAATATTTCCACAGTCCATCTGTCACAAATGCCCATGTTTAGGATCACAAAATGGATTTTGATTCCCAAAGCTGAAGCTCTCTTAGCTTCAAAGACAACAGCAGACAACAGCTTTAATTAAAGGGGCTTGTTCCAATCACTTTTGGCCCCCCCCCCAATTTACCTGGAGGTAGTATCAATTTTGATATCAGGTGAAAGGCCGTATTTTTCTCATTGTTGTCCTGAAAATTCAGCTTTCAAATCCATTTCTTTCTCAAGATACAGATAAAAAACTACCGTTTTAGTGGTTAACCATCAATATTAGCACAGAAGTGAATAGGGCGTTGCACTATGCAAAATCGCGTCTAGCATCAAAACCGTAAGTTTGTTTCCCACGGTACTTGATGGTCAGTGTGTACAAGTGTCAGCCTCTCATATCAAGTAGAGAACACAATAGACAATCATTGGAACAAGTACCTTTAATGTGGCAGCAAAATGTATGTATCTTATGTATAAAATGTGGTACTGCTCAGATCTACCAACTTTGCAGATCAAACTACTGGCAAAGAATCTACCTTGTGAGCTCAGTCTATTTATACTTCACAGCTAGTTTTCCCCATCTTTAATACAGACAGTACATCTCATATCAATGACATCATTGGAAACCACCTATGTTGCAATTCTTAACTTATACTAAACCTGGAAAATCCCACAGATTTCTATTTACAACACTAGATAGTGAACGCCAGCTCAAAAGCCGTAACCATCTTTTGCCGCAGTGCGTACTTATTTCCATAGCGTGGTGTACCAATTATTCATATATTCCCCTGATTTCCATAATCTGGTGTACCAATTATTCATATATTCACGCATTTGCACAGAACGATGTACCGTTTCCAGGCCCAACAGGTTACGGCGCATTCGCGTACGCGTTTCGAATGGATGACCGTAATGAATATTTAGAATTTTCAAAACACGGTTACGGTGGCCGCCTATTCTTCAACACAGGCATACAGCATCTATGGAAAATCCCAAACTATTTATAGTTTTTTTTCTAGAAAAGTCTCCAAGGATGTAAACAGATTGCATTATCAATATAGCACTAGGGGAATTCCATTTTTCTCTTGCATGATGAAATAGGTACTTTCCCTACTAGGAATCTTTTCTTATAAGTTACATAGAAAAATAAAAAAATAATTTTAATAAAAAAAAAGTACTATAAAACAGTACTAAGACAATCTGTTGATGCCATCAAACAGATAAAGCTATACCATTCAAACACAGAAGATGTTGTTGTAATACTCAATTATGCAGACAATCATGCCCTTACTGCTGAGCTACTTTCCTTGGTGCAAGAGTTATTATCATCCTTAGAAGCAGCTGCTGCAAAGAAGACCAACTGTATGGTTTTCAATGAATATGAGGACCACCAATCTCTCTGCTTAAAAACAGTTCCATCATCAAGGAAGTGGAAAACTCCAAATCCATGGTTGTTGACAGCAGAAAGGACTTTCTTGAGTAGGGACAAGCTTGGAGAACATATCAAAAGTGACAACACCAAGTATGGCAATTTGACATCTCCAAGATGGCCTTTTTCAGAACCAGTGTGGAAAGCAGGGGGACGGACACGATCTGCTCGATTTGGGCATTGGGGATTTCCAAACGGTCATTTAGGGAATTCTTACGTGTATTTTCTACGGCAGCCTCGGTCCCAGTGACATTGCAAAATCACCTTTTAAGCCTTCATTCAATACATCTTAGTAATATCATGATAATTTAAGAAAAATTATTGACTTCAAAATCTGTCGGGGTTAGTGGATTAACCCCGCTGCAAAATAGTGTAATTTCTAATAACAGTCATTTAGATTTAAATATTCGTGACCAGGCCTAGCCTTAAGTCAAGTCTGTGTGTGACCGTTCGATATGCGTAAGAGCGTCCTTCTACCGTTAAGTCTTGAATAAGACTAGCACTCGGGTTACGCCGGAAGTTGATGCTGTTCTGTTGCTGTTAGGTTGGCATGTCCTACCCCCCTGGTGGAAAGCATTCTACTATATGGTGTCAAAACATAGACACAGAAAAGTAGCTTGTGAAAGTCTCAATGCCATATACCAGGCTGCACATGCATGTTCAAAATCTGTTCAACAGGAGCCGTCCAATGAAACCCGCAATTTATAGAGGAATCCCGCCAATTTCCAGCATTGTTGCTTAGAGACGTGGCCATTTCACTGAACAATGCACAAGCTGCTACAGAGCTAGAGATCAGATGATATCTGATGTTATACTCTGGAGACTACCACTTCCAAGGAGAGGCCTGGGAGCAGACTACTCATCTACCAGGCCAAATTCTTCAAGGCAGTAACTACATAGCTTATGGCAGATTTTTTTTCAAAAATTTGAATTATGTAATCAAGAGCCAATATTTTTAAAATATCAGATGACATTTTCTGAGCTTAAATTGACCTGTGAAAGAGCCAATTCACTCAGATGGCTGTGAGAATGTGAGTGGCCACACATTTTAGTACTAGAGTTTGATCATCATCAAATGAGTGTAGCTTAAAAAAAAACTAAGAATCAATATTGAACAGTTAAGACACTGCAAACACCGTAGGCAATAAGCCTATATTATGTGGAGTACAAACTATGTCCATCATGTCTGCACAACCTGTGATTACTTCAAAAGGAGGATTAAAGAGAACTGAGCAAGAGCTGCCAAATTCGAACTGATCTAACTATAGCTGTGGTGGACAGCAGGCTTACCAGGTAGGGCCAGTTATCCACTGCTGATGTAGCCCTAGGCTTTACTGCACAGCTGCGCTGGCTATACTGCTTCAATTATCAATTATTTCACAAGTTTTTATTAGTCATTTGAAATCCAATATACACATTATCGAAGCAATGGGCATTTTCGTTGCAAATGCATGCTCGTAATAAAGCTTGGTTAATTTATGCAATAAAACAAAAATTAAGCACCACCACCTGAAGAATGGTGTCACAAATGGAATAATGAAGACCAGGGATAAAATAATATTATATAAAAATTGGTTAACTAGTGTTGGAGCTACTGATAACCGGCCAGTATGGTTGATCCTACCAGCTGCACTTCATGAATGTTTAATCACAGCAGAATGCAAATTGTACTACCTAGATATGAAATTATAGTCCAATCCATATGAAATAAGCAGTACAATGGCTACAATACACATACAACCTTGTTGGACTCAGACGACGATATGCATTAGCGAGGTTAATACCAACCCAGAAAGTGACAGAATTAAGAATGAAAATAAGTGCAGGAATTTTCTAGCAAAATTTTTGTTTTTAAAAAATAACTATGAGAAGTTGAGAATGGTCCCCCGAATTATAAACAAGCTCACACAATCATTAGTAGCTTTGGGGTTACAAGTCTCTAACATGTGAATGTTTGTGATTTCTTTTCTAACGGAAATGTTGTTCAGTTTTGAAGTGACCCATAGGTTGTGTATGTGAAATTTAGTCAATTAACTTCAATTTTGTTCAGCAATTTATTGGGGGGGGGCAGGTCATCATGTATAATTTATGAGATAAAAAAATATGGATTTTAGACTGATTTTTTTCTATTTCAAGGCAAGTTTCAGTTTTCATCCCAGTTTAAGCCTACTAAAAGCAAGTTCATCCTGAAATCCACATGATTCAAATAAGGCAGCTCACATTATCTGTTGTGCCACATGGGACACACCCAGCATTGATGTTCTTAATTAACTTAATTGGCTTCCGCTTTTAGGCAGTTTTAACAGGCATAATTTTGTCTTTATGATCTACTTTCATACAGTAATAATAATTATAATTAATTAAGTACGATATTCAGAATAATAACATATTTTACCTTCCTAATTTACTTTATATCACACATGTTGTAGAACAGGTGCAATATTCATATTCCTAACTACCTCTAATATTTGACACCATTACAACTTTTGACCCCAGCTGGAGCTATAAAGTAAGACATCAGGTTTTGGAAACAACCACTTTTTGCATTCTTGTACATATAATTATTTAGTATTTAAGCCGTTTCCAGCTTTTAACCACCCAGTTTAGCATTCCCTGTATTTAATCTTTCAGCCTCCTATCTACTAATTGGATGACCTACTAATTACACACCTAGATTATAGTTACTCTATAATCACTTGGGAGAAGACTCGTACTACCCGCAGAGAAACTGACTGTGTATGCACATAATGATGACAACATTTGGTATACTGTATGCATAGTTATTGTTAGACTGACTGCTTTGTTATCAATCTATCATTTAAAAAAAAACATGCACAGGCATTGAAATTCTATTACTTAACTTGGTTCAGAGGATAAACTTTAGGATTCACATCGGTAAACAACATAGACCGAGTCTAGGGTGCAAAATTCAGCAGTCTGGCTTGTGCCTAATTTTTTTTTATTTTTGATATATGTTTTCAAGCAATAGAAAGCTGAACAGTTATGAGAGCTCCCAAGGAATCTTCAGTAGATAGCAGAATATGCATATTTTAGGATACCTTTTTGTTGTTCAGTTAATAAAATAAAATTATTCTCATGAATAATCACAACATGTGAAGATGGTCTGAAAGACATAAATGCATTAATTTACACATCTGAGGGCTCTTTAAGAATATTCCAATACAATTTTTGATCCATCTGAACGGAACAGCAGCATATGATATGATCAAATTGGTTTCTAATCCATTGTTACTAACAAGTCAATTCCTTCAGTGAGCTCAATAATTGGCAAGGTAGCTAGCGAGCTAACACATGATCTGCCCCTAGTTATCACTGGCGTGACCCATTTTGAGTCTTGACACAAATTACTAATTTGCATTCACTGCACACACCTGAAAATTTTGGATCATGTAATAAGCAGTAGAAGGTCAATGCATACAATGGTTGTGGTGCACAACTACAGTGTGTGCCAAACTCACATGGTCACTGGTGATGTTTTATTTTGAAAAAAAAAATTGTTCTGCTAAATCAAAATTACTCAAAGGAACCAGACCAGTGAGGGTTTTTGAAAAGTAGCAGAAAAAGGCTGAATTATAGCATAAAACTGGGTACAGAAGTCAAAAACTGGCCGAAAATGAAAACTCTCATAAGCCTGAGGAACATTTTGTGATGAACAGCCACGGTTTAAGAATGGGCCAAAGGTCACAAGGTCACATGATGTCACCAACATGTCACTCCAAAATTTCACTTCCCCAAAAAAATTTGACTTTGACTTCCGTTTGCCCCCCAAAAATACATCGGTCCTCGGACCGCTTGTATCGCCTGCCATCGCGGTTAGTGAATGATAGGCCTAACATGACCATTGACCTTGATATGTGACCTTTGACCTTGATATGTGACCTTTGACCTCATCAACAAATGAGGGAACCCATGTTGCACCTATGATTCAAGTTTGGTTCCAATTGAACTTCAACTTTTCAAATGAGGGCAATTTTACATTTTCAGCCTATTTTACAACTTGACCTCACATGACCTTTGACCTTGGTATGCGACCTTTGACCTCATCAAAAAGTGGGGGGATGCCATGTTGCACCTGTGACCCAAGTTTGGTTTAAATCCATCATTACAGGCAAATGTTAACCCTTTTTCACAACAGACATCAACAACAGACTACAACAACAGTGGACAAAGTGATCCCTATGTGTCTTCCTGCCTTAGGGCAGGCGACACAAAAAAGTCTGGCACCACCACTGCCAACAATGACTTCCTAAAAGCAGTTCATAGATGATTATAGGTATTAATGTTGAAGAAAAATATGAATAGTTGGAGGAATAATGTTATTCAAGTCCATTTTGTCCAAGCACAACTTCTTGCAAATTGGTGGCATGGCATTAACAGAAATGCTAAAATTCTTCTTGTCAAGTTAAAGATCTGTAATGGCTAGGGATCCGTAATCAGAAATTTTAATGGTCATATTAAATGTTTCTTGAAGGTCGTTCATCCACAGCAAACCGTCATCAATCATCTCAATGCCAGTAGTTACATCATGCCCCATAAAATCCAACACAAAACATTCAATAACTCGAATATTGATTTTCCCATCAGAACTATTAAATGTTCCTTAAAACGTTCACTTTCTCCGTTGCTGAACAATGGCACAGCGTGAATTTATTGGATGTTTTGGCTCAAGGCCACAAGTAGGGAAGATGAGATAAAGCCCAGGGATGGGATTTTGCAGCCAGTCATCTTCCCAGGTCTTCATCCTCTATGTTATTGCCCTCTCATCTTCATGTATTCTAGGACTACACAGTTCATCAAGTCAACTGCATAACAAATAGCTGGCTATGTTGTGATCTGGCAGTACAGGCATTGCTCCCTGCAACCAGAGATGTGCAGACAGAGATCTTCACTGATAAATGGTGCAATTGACAATATGGTGTACCAATGTGAGAAATAACAAGTCAACATGTACAATATGGACGAGTATGGAAGTATGTACAATGCTTCTCTAACAGCAATTGTCTTACAGGGTGACTCACAGATTTTGAAATATAATTTTTGTGTGTAATAATTTGAAATTGTTGCCCAAAATTAAAGACAGTCTAAACTGCCCAATTCCAAAGTTTGAGATTAATCAGATTTTTTGTTTTGATGTTGTGAACCTGAATGCGAAATATAACAATACCATAGGATAGTGTGTATTACTAAAATTCCAGATTCTGAATTTTATAAGTTGTGATTTTCTCTATGAAGGATATCGATTTGAGCTTTGTTATTTCTCAAAGTATATAGTATGTGGATAAGCATTGTGTATATGCAAAAAATGCGATTTGTTAGAAAATTGAGGGCGCCATCTCTGAGTCAGCCTTTAATTAATATAAATTTTGCAACAATGGGATACCACTGTAAAGAAATGATTTATATGCCTACATATTTTGTCATTATGGAGAAATAAAGCTCATAAGCTTTAGAAGACATATGAAGCATAATTGTTGTACCTGTTTAATGAAATGAAATTGCAGCACTATTACCTGAAGTACAAACATTTTGGGGTTGTCCTTCACTGACCATCCTATTTCTTTATGTCAAGTATTTTTACCACACTGAAGCTATACCAGTGGCGTATCGGGCCTGCCCGCTCTGAGGGGGTAAATTTCCCAGTCTTGGAAAATTTTCACTCTCAGGGGGGTAAAAAGGCCAATTTTCCTGGTCAGAGGGCTAAAAAACGGCTGATTTAGCATGATTTTTGCAATTTTTTTCCCGGCCAAAGTCGTCAGGGGCAACCTGCCCCCCGCCTGTTACGCCACTGAGCTATACCACTTGTGAATATCAAAGTTGCAAATGAAAAAAAGTTGTTTATTTTTGTTCCAATATTCATGGTAAACCAGACTGTACAATAACTCTTGCCCATAATTTCTTGGATATACAATTGGACAGTGCATTGTTTTGGTGGGAACTGGGCCTACAGTAACCTGGCCAAGAAATTATGACTGAGCCAAAGTATGAAACAATCACAATATTCTTAGTGATTTTTGTGTCGTCTGCAAGAATTGCAGAAGGCACATAGGGATTACTCTGGTCGTATGTCTGTGTGTGTGTATGTGTGTGTGTGGTCAAAATGTTAACCCTTAAAGGGGATGGCCTGATTTAAGGATATGAAGTTTTCATCTTAATAGATTGGCCTTCACTCCAAAACCCCATCTGTAAAGTTTCGCGCCGATATTTCAATCCGTTTTGATGCGAGAGCTAAAAACGTGATTTTCTAAGCCCCATTGAGTACGGTGTAAAATTAATATTGGTCAACCAAAATGGGGCACATTTTTGCTCATAACTTCCAAACCAAACATCCTTTGGCGCTAAGATTTCACAGGGTAAATGAGAAAAATAATAGCTTTCTTCTGATAGTAAAATGTTGACCACTTCCGGTAAAATCTGGGGCTTTTGGGGATGAGGCTATTAGCGATCGGGACCTTTAATATATTGCATGCCGTATGAGTTCCGTAAGGGCTATGATGATGTAACTTGGTAGAGAGGGGGTGGGGTGGGGTGACATATTGGTGACCTCATGTGCCCTTGGTGACCACATGTGACCTTGGCCCCATTCACAAACTGCGACGGCAGACGACATGTATTTTTTTCTAAGTGTTCTCCTAGTCAGCTGTAACCGTGATGACTGAAATTTCAAGTTTTGGGTCCCCAGCTTTGCACTACAGAATCAGAAAAGTTGATGTTTGTTCTGTTTTTGGACTGCTGTTTCATCCCATCGGTCTTTTGCGTTTATATCTGGGCCAAAGAACATTTCAAAATTGTCTGCAAAACTGAGAGAACAAATTTTCAACAAAAGAGAAGTGTATATGAGGGAAGATGTTGTTTATGGAGAGGATGTAATGCGTTAAGGAGCACACATAATTCGCAGACGTAGATCACGTTAGAATAAGACCGTTGCCACCTCAACTGGCTCACGCTAACTTTAGTACGAGCAACTGATCACATTGATTACAACACAAATCCTATGGTACATCAAAATTCGGAACAGGTGCATGAGCCAAGGCTTGAACCAGTAACCATTGTATTACTAACATGATGCACTACATCAGGGAATTGAAAGGGAAAAATGTAATGTGGGAAGGTAGACAGCTTGAGAACAATAGATGGATAAAGGGGTGAGCAAGAGAAAAACAGAATAAACAGAATACAAGTACAAGCAATTGGGGAAACCACAACATCAGGCAGGGACTTAATTAAAAGCAAAACATCAAATTATACAAATGAGCTACATTATTTACCTAACTAGCAGAGACCTATGGGAGGCACTCAATACTTTACAAAGGTAGGGAAAGTCTAACTATACCATGCTACTTTTGACCAGATTTAGGCTGATCACTATGCCAGGAAGAGTTAGGGTTAATACCCTAACAAGGTGTCACAACTGACCAGCATACAGATGTGACCACTGACCATAGCCGGCCATTTGACATCAAGTTAATTGGATATATTTGCTCATTAATTATCCAAAGGTAATACACAAACTGCAAACAATGCGGTCATTTCACCTAGATTGGTATTGATTGCAGACGATCCCATTCATAGATGACATTGATTTTGACGGGTTCAGCTAAAAAGGAGGAAGTCCCACGTAACATCTGTTGCTCTCAACACTCAGTTTACAACAATAGTTCATTATAATCAGTCTCAACAAGAACAGATTAGTAAATTTTATGTGTAATTTATGGCCCCATTGAATTTCTAAATCAGAAACGTTGGATATTGAGAAGCAGTCATGTTTCTCACCAAAAGTTTAAAAAAATAGTAAAAACAGATTCAGAGCCTGTGAAAATATGGAAACTCGACTGTGGTTTATGTACTCAAAGAAGATAAGCATTTGAAACCCACTGTATGTGAGTGATGAACACCTTTGCCTAAAGGGAAGTGGCCTGCAAACCTATTATGATGCACTTTATTCCACAATAGTATAAGGGTGACGGGGCATCTGCAAGAAAAATATTGAAGGGACATTCAGAGATTTTATGGGAAGAGCACCCTCAATTTTACGACAAGGTGAAATTTCGCAAGTTCTCATTGCTGTCTAATGAGAAAAAAGGCATAAGCCATATTTTTATTTATGAAACTAGAGCGGTTTCAGTTTTAATTGTCTGGATCCAGACAAGTAAATTAACTCATAAGGGGAACCGAAATATACAAAATTAGTCATAAAATTAAAATGGATGTATTCAGTATTCTGCCACTACTCCTTCAATATGCAGTTTATTCCATTGAGGCTGCCAAAATCATAGGGTGGTGGCACCATAATACCAAATTCTTTCCAATGAAAATGTTGTAATCAATTGGATGGATCTCAGAATGTTGCTTTAACTACTTTGTGGGGACTTGATTTTTTAAGGTCTGCACAAGGTATAAAGACACAACTTAAAAGTTGGTATGGCAAGATTTGGGTGTACACATAAGCAAAACAACTAGCTTATTTTTCACTATTAGTTATATTACCGAAGTCAAATTTCACAAAAATTACCTGCCATCAGTAAGAAATAAAGCTTTAAATTCCAGTACTGCTGCTTTAAATAATTTCTGACTTTTATGGAAATATGGATTTTTTTTTGTACATACGCCTTTTTTTTGTACATACGTATGCTGCAATACAGAATAGGGATCTACAAAAAATATAAAATATGGCAGAGCCCATAGTGTGCATAGTTTCCCTGGATGTTTGGGTGACTTAACTGCTTAATCTAGATTAAAAACATTAGGGAATGTAATTTTAAAAACATGTTACATTTTCAGATGATATCATGACTGAATTAAAGGCTGACTTAAGAGATTTTGAAATTATTTGAATAGAAATTAAAATTAGTCATCTAGAACTAAAGATAGTCACATAAATGTTCAATTCCAAAGTTAAAGATGAATCAGATTTTCTGTTTTCATGCAGTAAACACCTATGCATAGTATAACAGTGCCATAGGATACCGTGTATAACAAAAATTCCGGATCCGGAATTTTATAACAAAGTTGTGAATTTCTACATGAAGGACTTCAATTTGAGCTTAGTTATTCCACACAATGATTAATAATGGACAAGCATTATGTACATGCAATTTGTTTGACAATTGAGTGCGCCCTCATCTGCAAATCTCTGAGTCAGCCTTTAAAAGCCAACAAAATGATAATGAACGATTTATGGAGCAAGAACTGCATGTTTGTGAAGGCGCAAAAATTTGGCAGTCATCTGTCTTTCAATGTTGTCAACATGTACACAGATTAAAATAGTGTCCGTGTACATGGATAGAAAATTAAACAGTAACTCCCAGCTCTAATATAGATGTACACGTGCAACAACAGTGGCATCAGCAAACGATAAGAAGACAGACCTTTTTTGCCAACACAGCTGTTTGATTCTGTGCAGACTGTCTCGTCTTTAGAACAATTATTTCAAACAGTGGTGATACAATTTTGAAAACTGATATAGGTAGGGGTATGCAAGAGCTATAACCCCTATAAAAATCAGAAAAATCCATGGCATGAATCTTGCCATATTAGGCCTACAAAGGTCATGCCATGGAGTGACAGCCAAGAAATTCCAAATTTAGACATCATTATTGGTTCAACACCTAAAACAAAAATCTTGACGAAAAATTCTGTTTTTTAATGTTATAAAGCAATTTCTTATTATTCCAAACTGTCAGAGTTTGAGGATCAACCCACTCTAAAAGCTATTTTTAAATTTTTATGCATGAATATTGGAGGACAAGGTCACATAGTCCAGCATAACCGGCCCACTTCAAAGCGCTCTTTTGGTTTGCGGCTTGTAGTCGGTATTGTTGTAGTCTATTTTGATTCATTCAAGTTGCTATATTTAAAAGGCACAATCACTATTTTCTTTTACTAGAATACAATAAAATTCAGCACAAATCAGGTTTGGGCATTTTTGGAATGTCACCAAACATGCATGAAATGATAAAGAGTAAATGTTACACAGGAATAAACTCTTACATCGACAAAACATGCCACGGAAGATGAGTGTCTATGTCCGTATGGACTTTGAGCAAGGTGGCCAAATTTGGAAACAATGTATACACCACTATACAAATGTGAGCAGACGATGCTCTAAGAATACCCAAGTTATTGGTGATGTTCTATGGAAAACATGACCTACTTGATTGAAATGACTTTATTATATGACATTTAACAATTTGTATCATAGGTAAGCCAGAATTGATCAGAAATCACTGATAGTGGCTTTATTGAGGCTTGGCCATCGTCCAAGTCATGTTTGCATCATAGTGCCCTTCATTGTCCATTCGCCCTAAAGACCTCTGTAAAATTAGATTTTGAAGTAAAATTATGTTTGCCCATAAAGAAATTTTATAAAATGTGCACAAGAGGTAACTAGTGGAATAAATGATCCAAATCAGTTGTCAAAACTGTGTCCTGTTGATATTATCTGCTTTATTCTGGTTTTCTCATAATAAATTAAGACATTCAAACAGCTGTACCATGCTAAGCTCTAAAATATCAGTACAAGCAAAAATACCTTGTTTTAAATTGTTAATATTTTGGGAATACTTATTTATTTAGAGAATAAAGGTATGATTTTGGGAACCGGTACTCTCTTTACGACGAATTGAACCCAAGGCGATACCATTATTTTAAGTGGAAGAACGAGGCCGGAGGCCGAGTTCTTCCACGCAAAAATAATGGTGTCGCCGGGTTCAATTCGTCGTAAAGAGAGTACCGGTTCCCAAAATCGTACCTTTATTCTCACTCTTAAACAGCTTTATCATTTAAGGTCATCTTTAACCCAATTTCGCGATGCTTTACGGCTTAAATACAACAAGAAAGGACTGCCACCACCCAGTGACAACAATCGAACAACCCGTTGAACACAACGATCATACGCAACAAGACGCAACGTTGGCAGGCGAGCGCGAACGTAGCAAAACGCAGCATGACGCGAGCGCTTCAACCTAAAAATAACATCAATACGCAGCGCGTACTACCTGGGTTCAATTAAACGAATTGAACCCGGGCATCAGGCAATGAAATTGCTTACATTTTCACAGCTGTTTAAGAATATATAATACTTGTGGCAAGTTCTGTCACCAGTGGTTGTTGTTGAAGTTCCTACATTGTCATCACCAATGGTTGCCATAGAGTAACAAATTGCATAATAGCTTTTAAATTTCTATCAGTCATGGCACCAGGATCTTTGGGGAAAGGCTTGGGGAAAGGCTCAAGTTTGGGATTAGTTAAATTTGCTCCAAATTCTATTTTTGTGTACTTTTTACAATATCTGGATCGGGGAGGAGAAAAATGTCCTACTGGAGCCTCCCCCTGACTACTATGGACAAGCCCTGGGCAGCATATAACAGAAAGAGAACTTATTGAGTATCAGTCCAAAATGACAACTGAAATTATCCCATCCTAAATCTAATTTTATCACTTGTTTTGACACCATACCAATTGACATTTTTGCAGGGATGAATATTTTATCAAACTCATGATTCTGACCATACTGTCTGGTATTTGTTGAGTTGAATACTAAACTTTGAATATTTTTGTAGTATTTGGAATTCATGCTACAGTGATAAATAACAAAATGTATGCAAAACCATACAAACACACTACTGAATAAGGTTACCAAGTACACTGTTTACTTAACAAATAATGATAACAAATAAGATTGTGATAGAGAAATCAAGCTTTAAAACACTGTTTTCCCAAGTGTCAGTGTGTTTTTGATGTATATACACATATCAGGTTAAAATAATAACACAGCAAGTAGCAGGCTGGGTTATTTATAGCACAGAATATACACCAAATCAAATGCAACTTGTAGCATAAATACACCGACAATATCTTTCATAAGATTCAGATGACATAATCATGAATTTATTTGAAATGTATACCCTGTAGTTTGGTAATAATATTAGAACATTACAATGGATTGCTGTCAGAAAATACCATGTCTTAATGTTATGTGTTGCTCTCAGAAAATTACTCCATCTTTTGAAATCAGATTCCTGTATAGACTGTGAAACTGCAATGTACATGAGCATCTTGTCATTTCACTGAATGTAGAGTAACATATATTTGAACTTTTCCTATTTCAATATTATAATGGTACCTACAAAAACATTTTCAATTATTATATATTTAGAGTTATATTAGGCTAGGTCAGAGCGTAACATTGCAGATTCTTCAGCCGTCATTATACAAACCTCTCGTTCTGCAAAATCATGCAAGGAATATTACAAAATATGCATTGCTATTGTACACAAAAATATTACAAAATAACCTGTCTTTTCAGGAGGTAGCCATGAAAGATTCATAAAGCTCTTAATGATAAATTAACTACATTCATTATGATGTTTTATTGAAACATTAAGCAGAAAATAATAGTCCCATTTTGCTAATAAAAAAGCATTTTGACATTTGAGTTTGACTGTGATAATCTGCAAGACTGTTGCCCATTAGTACATAATTATGCACACTGCAGTGACAAGGGAGAGAGATTGAGCTCGCTATGCAGCTACTGCATTGCAGTCAGTTCAGACTGAAAGCTTAGAGGCATGATCAAGTCACTTTCATTGCCTTAGCGACGGTGCACACACATAGAACGGGCTGCTACTGTAAATGCACCGAGTATTTTTCTATACTGTCATGCAAAAATATCCTTGCTTGCCTCTCTCCATACAATTACCACTGGATAATGGGCATTCTGCATTACGACCCATTACAAAATTATTTCCCAGTGTTACCATCAATATTGTATTACCAACTGATGGCTAACACCCAACTCGTGCAATTTGATGATTATAATGTGGTGTGTATGTGTACATTGTGTGTGTACATGCGTACTGCGTATGTATGCATGTGTTACATGCCTGCATATGTGTGTGTGCTTTTTTTTTATCCATATATTTTTATAATATCTGCTTTATGCTATTGATTGATCACGAAAATATGCAAAAAAAAAGCCATTATCCTCTCTTTTAAGAAATGAAAAATGAATTCCTTTTACCTCTACTGCCCATCTAAGAATGTGAGTGTAATTCCTCCAAATGTACATGTTGGGAGATACTTACCATATTGTCTGTAATAAAAACATAAAAACACCCCCTCTAATAAATCCCCCCCCAATAAACCCATGCCCACCCCAATAAATGCCCCTCAATTTTTTTCCGTCCAAACAGCAGTGGCGCCAGAGGGGGGTGGGGTAAATGGGAGGAAAAGTGGATTTTTTTTGGGTGAAGTGAAATTTGGGGGGGGGAGAACATTTTGCCCAAAATTGCTGATATTTGCCCAAATTTGGTGATGTTTTCTACAAAATAATCCTAAAAGGCTGACTGAGATATTTCCCGGGGAGGGCACCCTCAATTTTCAAACAAATTGTGTTTTTTGTATATACATAATGCATGTCCCTATAATAATCACTGTGTGAAATAACCTAAGCTCAAATCAAAATACTTCATATAGAAAATCACAACTTTGTTTAAAAATTCTGGATCCGGAAATTTTGTTATACACGGTATCCTGTGCACTGTTTATACTATACATAAATGTGTACTGCATGAAAACGAAAAATCCGATTCATATCTAACTTTGGAATTGAGCATTTTAGGTGAGTATCTTTAGTTCTAGTTGACTATTTTTAATTACTACACCAAAAAATATATTTCAAAATCTCTGAGTCAGCCTTTAAACAAGGACCAATTTTCCCCAAAACTGCCTCAAAACATAAGACAGCATTTTCTGGGCTTGCATTTTAAGGGTGTGCAACACAGCTCTATGCATGGATTTTGCTGTACACACAACACAGTCTTTATAATCTGAAGTAATAAAACAACACATACCTCAACTTGGTGGGAAATTTCTTGCAAAAATAGGACAAATTTATAAACCAGCTGGACTGTAGTTGTGCATAATGCAGGTGTAAAAATGTGCAATTTTATTGCTTACGATTTTGTCCTTTTGACAGAGTGGATGCAGTGATTACGCTACTGTGTGAAATATTGAAGGAGATTTACATATTTCTTCACATTTAAAAACACACCAGAGATGAAAATGCCCTGCATAAAACCAATGCAATGCAAAGGCAAACTGCTTTTGAAGTCCACAAATATAATTTATTTGTTTTACTGATTTCTCAACACGCTCTTTTTAAGTGACCTAAGTTCAACAATAAAGCATTCACTTGCTTACTTCATGTTCTAAGAAGAAAATGTCATGACATTGACAAAAACACATTATGGGGACATTCAGAAATTTAGTGGGAAGGGGTGAGAAGAGCACCCTCAATTTTTACAAAGTGGTAAGATTTTGGTATGTACTCATTGCCGACTGCCTTAATTAACAAACGACTAAACGGAAGCCATTTACATTTTAATTATGAAACTATAGCAGTTTAAGTTTTAATTGCCCACACATCTGGACAATTAAAGAGTAGCCTATGGAAACTGAAGCATAAAATACTCATAAAATTGAAACTGAATGTTATACCGGAAGCTCAGATTATTGTCAAACCAAAAGCAATAGAAATGTAATTTTTTTCCTCATTTGCAATTTTTAGTTTGTATTTTAGCCTTCTGAGGAGATAACTCCACCTTAAAATAAAAACACCAACTTCAAAATTTAGGGATTTTTTCTAAATTTGATTTCATATATTTAGACACCTATTTGTTAAATTGAAGGTGTATTTTTTCTACAAATAATTATTAAAATTGGCATTCTGGTATTTCTAGAAAAATATCATGGAATTATTGACCAAGTACACTACAAATTTGTCTTGGCTAGCACACAAAAGAAATCTATATTATTCTACAAATACAATACATTTGAAACCCCCAAAAAAAATGAAAACCAATTTTATAGAAAACAACTTGAGAAAAAAATTATTTCAAAATAGAATTTTTTCAGCAATTTGTACATTTTTTTACCATTTGGCACATTGCCAAGATCAGTTCCTGTTAAAATAGTCTATAAAAAATTTAATGAATAACACTCGAAATATCACAAAACTCATTTTAAGAAGGAAAAAAAAAATAAAAATTGCCTTACATGTTTCAATCACCATTGCATTCCATTTGTGGGTCAGTATTTTTTTTCAAGCATCAAACGCAACAAAGTGACATACAGGCAACATTGGTCTAGTGCTATGGCGGTGGCTGGATGACCACAAAAAGTAATTCTTCTAGATCTAAAGGACAACCGGCGCCCTGTGTGGCAAAGTCATTTTTCCACATCTATGGGGTGCCCAGCACATTGTGCTCTGCAAAAAAAGGTGGGTGTGAGCCAGGTGCGCCCACCCCACCCACAATCTGCCCCTGAAAACTAAATCTACATTTGGTGTCTGTGTTTCAGGTTTCCAAGATAAATAAAGAGGTCACAATGTATTCAAGCATTAACAAGGTCACATACTTCTGTCTTACTGACATGACACACTTTCCAAAGAGAGAGAGAGAGTGAGTAGCAAATGATTAAACACATTCTGATTGCAAGACCAGAGTATTGACATAACCTGACCTTGTTCATAATATCACAACCCTTCAATTCTCTAGTCAACATTAAAGAGTTGCCTCTCCAATACTCAGTACACCCAGAATAATCAGTCCATTCAAATATCGCTTTCAAACAATTTGTTTCTCCAAATGAACATGGGCTTACCTTTCGACCCAATTGAAAAATAGAGTGTATATTTTAATTTACATGTTACTAGTAGTTAAAATGACAAAAACAACAAACATGAATATGTTCTGTGGGAAGTACATGATCACATGTCCTAAATTTGGGGCAATGCTCATTTGGAAATGAGTCACCAGAAATACGGTCCTACAAAAAGAAGTCAGTAATTTATGTAAAGCATCCCACAACAAGCTTAAAGAAAAAGGGACGTTGTGTTGAAAAGGCACAAGAATGAATAAGAACTACAAGTGCAACCTCAATTATGTAAATGACTAAATTATAATTGATACCCACAACATCTAAAACAAAAATAAACAGAATTGACTAAGAATAACAATGAATTACTGCAAAACTTGCCCTACATTATATAAAATAGCAGTGACAGGCCAAATTCCAAAATTGACTAAGGCTATCGCCTATTTTGAATGAGTTTCTGAGTATCCACGTAAACACAGTCTCTGTGGTCCAGTGGTAAATCTCATGCCTAGATAGTGAGGGGACTGGGTTCATTGCATTGAGTTTCACTTTGTCATAGATTCTGCCAGAATCATGCATATAGGCCCACCCCTTCTAAAGTATATAATGTAATTACGGCCACTTGAAAACTCTGAAATAAAGACTGAAATACATTAGCGCTCATTTCTCTGGTATCCACGTAAACAGAGTTCTCTGTGGTCCAGTGGTAAATCTCATGTCTAGATAGCGAGAGGACCGGTGTGAAAGGAGATATGGTCCGGCAGGATTCATAGTCCGGGTTCCATAGACAACAACGGAATAAAGCGTGAAACTAATGTTGCGTGAAGAGTCAACTGAATCGATTGCCCTATTGTTCACCATTGTTCCCGGACTGTGAGCCCGGAGGACTATATCTCCTGCCACACCGGGTTCGAGACAGTGTATTTTTTGTCTTTATTTAATTCAATGCTCGCCAGTTTCTCCGAGCCTCTACATAATATTTTGAATGACTTCAAACATGCATTAAAAGCACACTGAGATTAAGCAGTCACAATTAGTCCTTATCAAATGCTTATTTCGGGTGCCCTAAACTCGCATAAAAATCAGTTTATATTCTACACTTTTGTTTGAAAGATATAGTTTAGTTGAATTGCACAGATATATTGCCTTACAGAGACCTTTCATGTCATCATTCTTGTGGGTGTCATTTTTATGCCAGGCAAAAACTAAACCAGGTAACAGTTGTCAGCAGCGGTTGACACCAGTAAGTGTAGCACCCTCTCTAAAGTGTGTGTGTGTATGTGCGTGCATGTGTGCGTGTGTGCATTGCTTAATAAACTAGAATTTCGCGGTTCTCGGCTTTCGCGCTCGCTATATTCAAAGAATATAAGCTGTGGGCCGCCCCATGACCTTTGACCCTGGCACGTGACCTTTGATCTCATCAACATATGAGGGATCGCATGGTGCACCTATGACAAAAGTTTGGTTCCAATTGAACTTCAAGTTTTCAATTTAGATCAATTTTACATTTTTAGCCCATTTTTCAACTTGACCTCACATGACCTTTGACCTTTCGACATGACATTTGACCTCGTCAACATATGAGGGATCCCATTGTGCACCTATGACAGAAGTTTGGTTCCAATTGAAGTTAAACTTTTCAATTGAGGTCAATTTTAAAAAAAACAACAATTTTTGACACACACATCCATACAAACACACATCCATACACACGCACAACGGATTGCTAAGTGGTCCTGCCAGCTATAGCTGGCGGCCCACAAAAAACTAGGATAGCAAGATATTAAGACTCATCAAAAGAAATAAGATTGCAAAGCAGGTTAGTCTAACAGGTCATAGGAGCTGCCTTCACCAAACAAAAATTCATGTGTGTGACTCACCTTTCTTGAATCACTTTTCATCATCAAAGTTGAGAGGAAGGACATGTATACTTGCAATGTTTACATTGACTTCTAAGAGGTGCATTGACTGCCATGCTTAATCTCAGTATGCTTCTAATCAGAGAATAAAGGTAATGATTTTGGGAACCGGTACTCTCTTTTCAACGAATTGAAACCAAGGCGATACCATTATTTTAAGTGAAAAACGAGGCCGGAGGCCAATTTCTTCACGCAAAAATAATGGTGTCGCCGGTATCAATCATCATAAAGAGAGACCGGTTCCCAAAAGCATACCTTTATTGACAGCCATGGCAGAGTCCATGCACCCTTTGACATTTGTCCTATGGTAGGCTTTTAGGCTTAACAAAATTTGAAGCAAAAACGTAACTTTGACCAAAATGAATTGGGTGCATTTGTGTTGAAGTAATTTTTTTAAAGTGATTACTGAAGGAAATAATTGAAACAATGTGCAGATCTTGAGAATGCATCTCAGGAAGAAAGCTCATTCAACACAGAATTGTTTTCAATGTCAAGTTTCAAAAATGACATGTAAAATTGACTGGAATGTCAATTTGTTTAAAAGGATACAACAAAGAGCTTATAAAATGGTACATAGCATGTTGACAACAAGGCGGTTCTCGAACCACCACGTGTCGCTGGTTGCGAGATTCCTTGTTTTAGTTGAAATGGTTGGCAAATGATGTAGAAAGAGAACAAATGCACTGGGGAGAAGTGTTACAAAGGTCACATGGGATCCAAAGGTACATGAGGTCACCAAGGTCCACAGGAGGTCAACCCACCCTGCCCCCGATGCACCCTTCCCCCGATGCACCCTGGCCCCGAGCACACCCCCTCCCTGACACCCAAAGCCCATACCCTTCGCACGACCCTGACCCTAACCAAGCCACAGATTTGTGAATGGGCCAAAGGTGACATGAGGCACAAGGTCAAATGAGGTCACCAATGGTCACAAGTCACTAAGG
Source organism: Ophioderma brevispina (assembly GCA_023653785.1). Classification (NCBI taxonomy): domain Eukaryota; kingdom Metazoa; phylum Echinodermata; class Ophiuroidea; order Amphilepidida; family Ophiodermatidae; genus Ophioderma; species Ophioderma brevispina. The sequence goes on from JAMKCH010069728.1 coordinate 24,082, forward strand.
TCACAGTCACAAAGGTCACACCAAGGTCACCAAGGTCACATGAGGTCACAAGGTCATATGAGGTTCATCAAGGGTCACAGGGGGTCACCAAGGTCAATGGATCACAAAGGTCACATGGGAATCACAAAGGTCACTGGGTCACAAAGGTACATGAAGTCACCCAAGGTACATGAAGTCACCAGGTCACATGAAGTCACCAAGGTCACAAGAAGTCACCAAGGTCACAAGAAGTCCACAAGGTCAAACAAGTCACAAGGTCACACAAGGTCACCAGTCACCAAGGTCACATGACGTCACCCGGCCCCTAGCCGACGCACACCACCCGTCCCAATGCACCCTACCAACACAAACACCCCGACCCCAAAACCACAGCTACACACATGACGACAGTCAAAGGTCACACCAGGTCACCAAGGTCACATTTGCGGGCAATTTCAAGGTCATATGAGGTCATCAAGTCACATGGGGTCACCAAGGTCACCTGGGATCACAAAGGTCACATGATAGTCACAAGGTCACAAGAAGTCAAAAAGGTCACAAGAGTCACCAAGGTCACACAAAGTCACAAAGGTACCGAAGGTCAAAGGACGTCACCCGTCCCCTAGCCGAAGCCCCCACCCCTCCCCAACGCACCCCACCTCTCCCACTAACACCCCACCCTCCCCTCTCCAACAACCTACCCTTCCCCTCTCCGCACCCCACCATGCCCCCAACACCCCACCCTTGCCCTCCCCACCACCCAACCCTACACCAACACCAACTGCCACTCACAACACCCCACCCTGCCCCTCCCCCACACCCCACCCTGCCCCCCTCCCCAAACACCCACCTTCCCCTTCCATATGCTTCACACACAAGAGTATGGTTATTAGTAGTTTTGTATGTAGCAAAGGAATTCGCTATCCGATGTACCATTTTAGCGAGCAGCAATTACGATTATTTAATTAGCTCATTGCCATACCTAAGCGCATGTATAGGAAGTTTCAAATGGCAAAGAAGATGCGCACCATAAGGGTTTTCGTGCAGTGAAGGAATTGTGCATATCCGACGTGTACCGTTTCCAAAATATAGCGATTACGCTGATGTTTGCATATTAATCAGCTATTTGCATATGTAATTGTCCGAAATATGCCCACATCTAATCAGGTCAAGACTCTTTAACCCGTTCCTTCCACCAATTGCACCATTAGACGGCCTGACGGGCCAAAACTCCAGATAATTGCACACAATCCTTGCGGGGAAAGGATTATCATTTTGACCGGCCAATATAAGCTAATTAATATCATGAATATGAAATAATGCAGCAAAAAAGCCTACACCTATCATTCTGTACCTCACCTATCACCATACAGTGTGAAGTAACGGGATTAGCGTTTTTTGTCTAGAGAGCATTTCAAAAAAGTAACCGAAATGTCTGAAAAATATGCAAAATAAGCTAAATAATATCATGAATATGCATAATGTATGCCAGCCAAAAGCTACACATAATCTTGCGGCAACCTCACTCTATCATCCTATCAATGTGAGAGTAAATCGGGTAGATAGCGTGTTTAGCCCGCAGAGCATTTTTAAAAAGGTACCGACGTCATACGACGGACATACGGACATTACGTACGGACGGACGCGACACACAAAATTTGGGACTAGTATGTGCCTCCCATGAACATTCGTTCAGGCGACACAAAAATCTTGCCCAATCCTAGCCATAAATCCTATGCATTTTGTGCTAAGAAAGAACAAACCAGTTGATCAAAATGCATTAATTAAAATATGGAAGATGCATACATTCGTTTTGGTGCTGTTTTGTGTTTGTTTTTTGCTTTTTTTTTCCTTTTTTTTTCGTAATTATGGATTTGTTAATCTGTTGATGCTTTTTGCAAAAACAACCTACATTTAAAATAGGCAGTTCTTCTCAGATATTTAGGGGTTTTGACATCATTTTTCTAATCCAAAGTTCCACAACCAATAAAGGGACCTCCTAACATCTAGAAAACCGATGCTAATATCTTTACTGCTGGACTGCCAAAAAATATCAAGCTGCCTAACTCAACCAATGCTCCCCTCATTGGTAGAAAAAATTGAAAATATAAAACTAATGATTGAATGCACTGGAAGGTTTAATCACAATTAAAATATCCCCACCCCCCCCCCCCTTTATCACTACAGGAAAGTATATACCAATATATATTTAGTACCCATCTTCATGGAGCTTACAGTTATAAGGCACCACTTGTAGGCAAGTGTTGGTGGGGTCAGGGGCGGGTTCCATCTGCTCCTGGTGGGTATTTTATGTCACAAGTCTCCAAAATTAATTGTTTAAGAAGAAAGGGTTTTAAAGGCCGTAGGGCACCCACACACAGATTTAGATAAAGTATCATACAAGACTGTTATAGTTACACAGGAAAAAGTTGACTAAACACCAATAATTATCAGTCTTCCCAGGCTGAACTGCCTCCGCCCCCCTTTAAACTCTTCCAAGTACTTCACATCAGGGGCAGATGGGTTAAGTATTGTCTTGAGTGCTCAAATGGATGACATGCAAGAATGCAGAATGCATACTGAACAGTTTGTAGTAACTAATTCAGGTCTAAGTATTTGGAGGGGGTCATTAGATACATGCATAGCAGGGGGTTGCTCAAATAGGAATGTGAAAGAGATGAGTAGTCGGTAACACAGAGAGGTTAATCAATTACAAATCGGTCTGATGTAGTGAAATTGATCACATGTGAATGAAGAATCAATCACAGTGAACTACTTGTACAGTACAGTATAAGGTCAACATGGGATATTGGCACACAAAATCAAAATCCATCTTAAGTTCAGACATAATAAAATCTATTTCACTAAAATGAGTTTATGTACTGTATACTTTATTTAAATTTAGTATTTAGAGGTCCATGGCCTGATTGCTAAATTGCCTTGTCCCCAGGGAACCCAGATTTTACCTAAAGTGGTCAAACTTTTTGGTATCTCATTACCTCAACAATCTGTCACAATGTCCAAACAAAGAGAAGACCCATTGTATATCAGATGTTTCCTATTTTTTTCTTTGGTAAGATTATTTTGTCAGTCTCTCATAATGTAGTCTCCAAAAAGGCAACACAAAACTTTAGATTTTTTTAACTGCTTGACACCAAAATCTTTTTTTTTTTGTCATAAAAAATGAAATTGCTGTCTGAGGGTGGCATGACAAGGATGGTCTCATTCCCATCTGCAAAGGGATTTTTTTTTAAATCCAAGATCCCGATATATTAGCATATCCCATGAATCTTATTTCTCACATCCCCATGTGGTCTACAAGATTCATAATTTGTCTAACATTTCAAGATTGATGTAATATAAATATTCATGCTGCCAATTTATGTAAAATATGGACTTTCACTAAATTTTAGTAACATTCCAGATACATTTAAGATTAGTGATTGAGTAACATTGGCATTATGTACCGGGTACCTCTCAATAATTTATCAATTTCAGAAATTTATGTGTTACCAGGAAATTGGGCCACCTATGGATAGATGGAATATACATGAATATTTAATTTGTTTATTTCAACATGTAATTTACAAAAATATGAGTAATTGTTTGTTTTCTATTGATTCAGAAAAATTCTGACAATGTGATAAAATTCTTAAATCAATATGGTTGCTAGTCCATAATACAACCATTTCAAAATGCAGTTAAATTCTCACCAGCGACTAAACCCTGTACCCAAACCGAATCTGGGTACCTAGTTCCCAGGGTTGCATCTGTGCAAGTCAGCTTTAAATGTAATCATGGTTTGTTAGCTTTTAGCACATTTATCCAGGCAACCTGTAGCATTCTGCAGAAAGAGAATATCAGCAGCATGTGAATGCAAAGTAGTTCTTACCCAGAATAGCTGCTGGATGTTAAATGCACAGCCTTAGTTCAGTGGTTCTTATAATGAAATGCATTGTTTAGTACGCAAAGCATGACCTATCCATGTGTAATCGATATACACCACATACTGCAGAATGTCTAACCCATTTGCGTTGATAATACAGAAGGCAGCAACTTTCACAAACCACCTCGCACCTATGTGGTGACCAGAGGGTGTTTTGAACCAATCCCATAATGCATTGCAATTTGCCTATAGTGTAATGTACAAAACTCATGTCAGTACTTAGGGATATAAATAAGTGTACAAGAAGCTAAAGGACCACAAAACATTTCATGATCATGCTCAAATTTCCCTAAGTACTAACTCTTTGGGGTGAAAATGAGTGTAAAAGTCAGGGTTTTTATGTGTTAAGAATAGGATTTTGGTGGGATCACATGACCCAATTGAGGCAAAATTTCCCACAACTGGTGCATTGTGGGATTGACTCAATGCACCCTCTGGTGGCGACAAAACATGACACGATGAAACACTTCTCATTTATATTTAAATGCACCACTTTTCTTAGTTTCCTACTGTGCCTATCATGTACTGTTACTGCTGCAGCATGTCATTACATCTTTTACACAGGGTAGATCACATACAGGGTGTTAGAGAATAAGCTGCTCTTTAAACCAGTTTTTTATCCAAAGTTGTCAATCCTGAGACATGCTTTATCAGGCGGAGAGATGGGAATCTGGGACAAGACCTATATTTTCAGTAAATACCTTGTGTGCAGCCTGTACCTATTTGATGGCATAGGATATTTATGCTTGGCAAATGCTTACAGTTTGAAATATTACATCATGCATGTAAAACTTGATTTTTTAAACATATCTGCTAGCCATTCCATCAAGCACCGCATCAATAATTTGTCAATGTTTTAAAACCAGTCTTCTATTGCACTTATATGTCATCATCCCGCATTGTCATTGATTGGATGATATGGATAAGTCCCAACAATTTTTGCGAATAGAAATTATAAAATAGTGGCAATATAGTCCCAGACAGGTCATCCGGCTGCATTTCAACATGCTACTGTTAGATTAGTTAATTTATTATTAAGCAGTGACTATGTTAAGCATGGTATTGAATGGAGAGTCAGAAATTTTAATTTTTTTTGTTTTTGTGTGTGTGTGTAATTAATTACAATTGTCAATTTAAATTAAAAATTAACTACATTTTGATGTAGTAATAACCCTTTATGTGTAGTATAACTGAACCACAGAATAAAATATTCTGGATCCAGGATTTTATTACAAAGTTGTGATCTTCTATATGAAAGACATCAATTTGAACTTAGCTAATTTACATAGTGATTAGTATGTAGAAAGGCATGAAGTATACAAAAAAAAACACAATTTGTTAGAAAATTGAGGACAGCATCCTTGGAAAATCTCTCAGTAAGCCCAAGGGAGGGCGGCCAAGAAATCAAAATTTCAAACGTCGCCATTGGTTTAACATGTAAAAGCAAAATCTTGACGAAAAATTCTGAATTTTTTATATGTTGTCAAGGAATATTTTCTTATTCCAAAACCGTTTGAGTTGAAGAATCAACTCCACTGGAAGGGTTATTTCTGAATTTATTTGTATGAATAACGAACGAGGACGAGGTCGTATGTGGGTCATGGGAACACCCATGACCGACCCACATCAAAGCACCCAAATTGGTTTGTGGTTTGCACTCAGTATTGCTGTAATTTCTTTTGACATTTTTGGTGAGTTGCTATAATGAATAAGGCTTGGCCGCCACTGCCTGAGTCAGCCTTTAAATTTACATTTGTATCCCACATAAGCCCACACAATACCAAATACAAAACTGATCCATCACTTCACTAAGAGTTGCAGCAACTTCACACCAAACCATGTTCCACATGGACAACAAATCACCCTGCGTGTCCCCTAAATGACCTTTGACCTCCACATCTGCACTCCACATAAACCTCAATTTCAATAAACATACCAAGTATGAACCTGATACATCACAGCACTAAAAAGCTATATAAAATTCAACCAAAAAAAAAATGTCTAGCACCTGAGACAAATATATGTAAAGAGATAGGAAGCAAGTAGTCGGTGCTTTCATACCAACGTACTGCATCCTTAGGGAGGGGTCAATATTTACGTCAGGGGGAAAATGGAGGATTTGAGGGGGAACCCGAAAAATTTTTGTAAGAGAGAGGGGGAAACGTGAAATTTTTCATCAACGAGAGAGAGGGGAACATGAACTTTTAAATGGGAAAATCAGCATGATCAAGGGGAGAGTGTGAAATTTTTGAACAGAAGCGAGGGGGAACGCAAAAATTTGTGCCGAAAAATAAAATGAAATCCTCCATTCCTCCCGGCATAAATAATGACCGCTCCCTTATTTAGAGAATAAAGGTATGGTTTTGGGAACCGGTACTCTCTTTACGACGAATTGAACCCAAGGCGATACCATTATTTTAAGTAAAAATAATGGTATGTCGCCGGGTCAAATTCGTCGTAAAGGGCACCGGTTCCCAACCATCATACCTTATAGTTCACATTCTTACACAGCTTTATTCATTTTTAAGTTCATTCTTTAACCCAATTTCGCGAAATACTTTACGGCTTAAATGCAACAAGAAAGGGACGGTCACACCCAGAGTGACAACAATCGAACAACCCGCTAAACACAACGATCGTACGCAACAAGGGACGCAACGTTGGCAGGCCGTTGCGAAAAGTAGCAAACGCCGGTTGGACACAAGCGCCTTCAACCTAAAAATAAATACCAATACGCCAGCGCATATACCTGGGTTCAATAATCGAATGAACCGAATGAACCACCCGGGCATCAACCTATGAAATTGCTTACAATTTCACAGCTGTTTAGAATATGCCAATTATGTGTATCTCTTGACTGATTCACAAGGTAGAATCCCTATTCTTAGGCAAGTTAATATTAACCTCAAGGTTTGAGTTTGGAAGGCTATTTTGAATCTGTTGGTATTCCCACACATGCATGTTATTATTCTGTGTGGACCTATCATTCAGGGCCATATTTAATGAATATGGTTTCCCTATGGAGCCTTTTTTGTGTTTATTTTCCAATTTTAAAGATTCCAATATATTTTAGCCACCTTTATCCAAAAAAAAAAGATGGTAAATGAAACAAACAAAAAAATAAATTTTAAATCATATGAGCATATGTATATATTATTTATGCAAATTCATATGACATCATTAAAAAAAAAAATCATAAATAGAAATGCTCAAGTACCATGGAACTTTATAGAAAGGGTGGGACTATTTTCTTTGACCAGTACCACACTTATCTGGCATTCGCATATTAATAGCATCTCCAATTCAAGATGCAGCCAAAATTTAAAATACAAACTATATGTAATTATTTGGTTTATAATATAAGAAATGTAGTGACCATTAGAAGCTTGTGTCGGCATTTCTGTTTTTGTTAACAATGGAGAAATCCCGAAACAAGATGGAGACCAATGCGGGCTGCTGTTTTCAGACTTTGAAAACATACAATTACCAATGTCTGTATTAGGCCAATGAAATCAATGTTATGTTTCCCGTAACATTTTTTGCAAATCATATGAGGCAACTTTGCATTTTTCATTATTCGTAATTTAGAAGAAACGGCCATTTCACCAACCTTCCGCCAACTCTAATAGCTAAATAATTGCGTCAACCACCACCCTTCATAAAATGATTTTTCAAACTGTTCTTTGATTTAAAATCTACAAAATCACATTCACAATATGTGATCACAAGAAGAAACATTTGATATTTTCTTAAAATACAAACTAATGAACTTTTTAGGGATTTCAGCATCTCAAATGTGGGCAGAAAATCGTAACGCGGGCGGGTTACGGGAAACATAACATCGAATTTCATATGCCTTATATTTAGTTGTGTATATATTTATAAATTATTATAAAAGTATAAATTGAGGTATGAGACATGTTTTTGATCACTAGTTATTTTTTTATTAATATTACTTTACGAATGACCCCTGAATGTCCTTTGACCTCATCTATTACCCCACATAAGACCCCTTGTCTCAATGTACAAGCATACCAAGTACGAACTTGATCCAACACTGCACTAAAAAAAGCTAGAAAACATTTTAACCAAAAATGCATGTCTTACCAAAATTCATTTTTTATACACACTAAGAATTAAAAATGTAACCCCTGTACAAAGAATTTGATGGCCTTTTCCCATCCTCATTTTCACCTATACCTTGTTAAAGGGGCTTGTTCCGATCGTCTTTGGGATTAACCGGAAGTACTATAAATTTTGATATCAGATGAAAGGCTGTATTTTTCTCATTATTGTCCTGAAATTTCAGCTTTCAAATCCATTTCTTTCTCAAGATATAGATAAAAAACTACCGGTTTAGTGGTTAACCATCAATATTAGCACAGTAATGAATAGGGCGTTGCACTATGCATTATCGCGTCTAGCATCAAAACCGCAAGTCTGTTTCCCACGGTACTTAATAGTCAGTGTGTACAAATGTCAGGCTCTCATATCAAGTAGAGAACACGATAGACAAAAATCGGAACAACCACCTTTAAGTAGCATTGGCAACCTACAGATACATAACCATTGACATTTTACTGCTTTGGATATGGTTGAAGAATTTGTGACATTTCACTTTATTGAAGCATCTTCATTGTTTTTAAACATCTTGAACATCTTGTAGAATGATAAAAGGAAGCTAAATGGTTGAAATGATTGATTCCTATTGTATTTCAAGGTTGAATTATGACATCATACTTAATTTGCATGTAAAATGTGGAACACGAGCTTAGGAAAAAATGGGCCCATACATTTTTGGTCAATCATATATTATTATCAACTTCCTGTAGAGAACAAAAAAATAGCCATTCAAGTCCCACGGGATGACAATGGCGCTGACTATATGTTTTAATTTTATGATTTTTTTTGTATCAGTTCCCCATACGCCACATTCTTATTTTGTCCAGATCCAGACAATTAAAACTAAAACACTGTAGTTTCATAATGAAAAATACAGCATTCCCTGAAAGCACGTCTCATCTGACAGAGGTCACATGAGGTCACCATTTTGGGCCATGACCTCTAAGGACTCGGCTCCTAGATGACCTTTGACCCCACTCTTGAAAAGGCAGCATGTGGGACACTACCCAAGGACAAATAGACCGTATTCAATAGCCAGCTATGTTGGTGGACAAGATAGACGCATTCCAGTACTACAATACATTCACCTGTCAATGATCCCTGTGCAATCGCTAAACATGGATCGATTGACAGTTTAATGTATTGTAGTCCTGGAATGTATGCATATTGTCCACCAACATGTCTGGTGGTTGACGTCATATTGAATACGGTCTATACATCCAAGTGCCATGAAAATTCATCAACATGGATACACCAAGTAATATTTCATAATTCTTACCATTTTTGGACATGACCTCTAATGACCTCTAGATGACCTTTGACAATGAAGGGGAAATTTGTGGGGCACTACCCAAACACCATCACATGAAAGTGCCATGAAAATGTGCACAAGTATCTGGAAACCGTGGGCAATTATATTTAGGGTTAACATGTTTACCACCAACATTTAGGGTCAACATATTTACCACAGACAGGCACACTACCAAAGCAATCCCTATATGTCCTCTTGCAGACGACACAAAAACACGACTTAATCGTTTGAGTTGTTTTTTAATTAGGGTGTCACAATGAATAAACCTAGGTTCCAGAAATCGCATATCCAATTTCCAGTTTAATGTTGCATGCAAGAGGATCACATGCAGTTTGTGAGAACTGCAGTTTCAAAAATAACCTACCCAGATCAAACTTTGAGATTATGCATTAAAATGAATAGCAATAATAAAACCGAACCAGACTCTACACTTTGCTACACAATGGACTAGCTTTGTATCTCATGGCTCATATACCATACCACACAGACAACAAATGACCCTAAATGACCCAACATGACCTTTGACACCATGTCTGAATCAGCATGGAAAGTGCATTCAAATGATTCCAAACACAGTCAAGGTCCGGTAGTTTTTTCATATGCTTACCAAATGACTTCAAACCATACACAATCTACCAGGGTTGAAAAGGTGAAGGTATTTTCACCTGCTCGGTCACAACACTGAAAATCTCTATGTTAGGCTCACGCTGTTTGACCCCAATGCAAATTGTCTCTTTTATTTAGAACACTTTTAAAGTTTAAGAAGTGGCGACACAATTCTGACAACTGATATAAGTAGGGACATGCAAGATCTTTATCTCTGCAAAAATCAGACAAATCCATTGTGGGAATCTTGCCATATAGGCCTACAAAGGTCACGATTTGTACATTCTAGCACCCTCTATATGTCCATTCTCCATAGTGAGACATGAAAACATAAGATTTGAAATCAATTTGCCCGCATGAAATTTTCGTAAAATTTACACAGGAGGTAGCTAGTGGACAAAGAATTCAAATCAGTTGTTAAAACTGTGTCGCCGTGAAAATTCCTTTTTTTACTCTGGTATTTTGTCATAATAATGAGACTTTCAAACGCCCTGTGTAGGTATTGCTCATCACACACCTTCCAAGGTGTGATGATGCTTTGTCTTGTACCACGCGGTCATTTGATTTTGATTCCACAAAGGTTCAACCTTGAGGATCAACAGCATCTGGGAACACAAAGGCAATACGTACCTAGGTAGGGTGTTGGAAATTTTCGACATATCCTGCCTCTCTCTTTCCAATTTTTTGAACAATCGGTTTAAAAAAAAAGATTTATTTTAGTGACATAATAAATGTGTAAAGAAAAATGCAGGCCCTATTACATGGGTGTGGTTGGTCCAAATAAACACACATCCTGACGCCTCCACCATTGTGTTACCTCGTACCTTTTCGGAAGAACAATGGTAAATTTGGGAAGACTTCCATCTGTACCCCCTCGTATATATTTACATGATACAAAATTAGCTTTTAATTTTGGCCTTGTTATATCAAAAACGGAATACACGGCTAAAAATAATTAAATTATGTTGCATGTAAGTATATGAGAGGGGGGTACATATGGAAGTCCTTGCCCAAGTGGTACCAGGGAAGAAATACCAATGATCAACTGAACTCTGAACTGCCAAAGGTGGTGAGTCAATAATTGCAGAACAGTCCCCTGAAAAAATGCCACACAGACCTCATTGCAATGGTGTACGGAAGCAGTCGATCCAGAGGGACAAAATTCCCAAATCCCCCCCCAAGGAGAACCAATTTGTAAGTCATTCCCGGTGATTTTGCTCCAATTAAGTGAAAATTTTGGACGAAATTCGCATGCAACACACAAATCAGCTGAATGCACTTTTATTTTTCTTTTCCCAAATTTCGGGGCTGAATTGGTCGAAATTTCCCTGAAGAATAGGGGTGAAAATGCTATTTTGACTATATCCATCTTCTTTTTCGAGCCCCTCCTCCCATGTTTTTTTCTGAGATAACTTACACGTCTTTCTGATTGTGTAAACACCTTCAAACTCTCCTACTTGTGTCACAATCCTATGTTGTAATAAAAAAGGGTCAAAATCATTGGGACTCTTGCCTAGTGTATATAGCCTGTTTTAAAAGATATCTATCAACAGCACAACCATCATTGTACAATGTTAAGACAAGGTGATTATCCTCATATTATGTCAATTAACCATCAAACTGTCACATCCATTATCCGTTGTCTTTGGAATACAGGCCATTAACTCTCTACACCATAAGTAACACATTTTATGGTACTATTGGGAGTACTGCATCCATCAAGTTGATGAAAGATTCAAAGAGCAGAACTCTCTATGTATTTATCCTTCAAATCACATACAATTTCGTAGAATCAATTTCTCTTGGGGTTAGTCTCATTGAAATGCTACATTTAGGGACCATTTCTTTGAAAGCAACAATTTTTACTGACCTTTCAATAATTTTGAGTCTTGCCTAGTGTATATAATCTATGTTTTGACAGATCTATAGATAGCAAGTGTCTTGCTTTATAAATACAGATAAAATCAATTTTATTTTTAGTTCAATCATTCTGGAAGCAAAGACCCCCCTCCCATTCAACAACACATTCACAGTGGAGCAAATAAAGTTTGGTTACACACATGACCAAACTTTATTTCTCCCATGACAAAACAGCCATCTAGCGAAAGTGGAAACATAATTTTTAGTTAGGTTTGGACTAAAGGTTATTCATTATATCAAAAGTAATAACAGATTGGTTACATTGACAAAACAGCATAATAAGAATTTTTCCATTTTAGGTCACAAATGTGACCGAAGAATGGCCCTATTGTATATTGACTTCTTATCCCTAAAATTCCCTTTAGACCTGCATTACAAACATCAGTATAAGCAAACTTGGTTAATACCCATCCATTTCTATGGAAGACTTTACAAGCATTTACCAACAATGACCCTATATGACCTTTGACCTCAACCCTTAATAAGCCACTTATCAAGGATCATTGTGCCAAATTTAGTGAATGACCATTCCTTTCTGTGAAATATAAAAATTTCTAAGCAATTTTAACACTTTTAACATATGACCTTAAATGACCCTAGAAGACCTTCGACCTAAAATTACTTAATATCCCTTATGTCCACTAAATACCATGAAAACCATCAGACTGCGGGGGAAGCACTTCAAAATGTGGTTTACCGATTCTCTAAAATGTTGCTGATTAACCTGATAATTTCTTGATTAGCATGAAAGATCAACCTACTAACACAACTGAACCCAACCATGAACCAGCCCTTATACACCAGAACTAACAATCACTCATCTGCAGGTCAATTATCAAAAGAAAAAACAGATGTTTAAGCAGTAGCCTTTTCAAATTTTCTGATTAACTGATTGAAAACATTGTATACCATATACCATACATTATACCTGCACAATATACAATGTACCATACATTATACCTGCACAAATTAGGACTACACTATCACAATATCCCCTTTTTGGCAAAAAAGGGGCATAGAATGTCTCTAAACAACACATGTTACCTATACAAGAAGGATAACCAGGTTTAATGCCAGCATTTTTTTCCTCGACACACTGTACTTTGGCATTTTTTCCTACAAATCTATGTCCCTGTCATAAAAATTCATCAGCTGTATGATCAGAGAATGCACACAACAGTGCCGTCTATGGCAACGTTGGTTGAATACTCGCATATCAATTTTGCATTACAGAAGCCGCATGCATTGTGCTACTTGCGTACAATAAAATATATTCATGTAACTAATATTAAGATACCAATTCTTTTATGAATCAACATTATTTGACTGTAGTGTCAAAACAGAAAGCAAATTTTAACAGTGTTAAAGAAATGGGATATTTCTACCCTTTTCCAAATTCATAACATAGTCAATTGCTTTCTACAAGAAACCAAATCAAGATCTGCAACCCATTGTGATATAAAACCTACAATTTTCTAATTCCTCATTGATTTCTTCACCTGGTACATCTTTCTTGGCAAACTGTTGTATTGTACATGCATCATGATATGCTATAACAGAGTGAAGTGTGTTCACTATAAGATGAAACACAGGTTTTTAAGTTTTAATAAAGTACAGTGAGATAACACTAAGGAAGACCAAGGTCACAGTACAACCTAAGGTAAATATACTATAGTAGCTATAGTGTATTTTGACATGTCTTGGAGCATCTCCTCTGATAAATTATGACCTTTAGAAAACTGGGCTTATGCAGATGCAGTGATGCAATGAGTGCGCCCATGCCCAGCTGTGTTTGGAAATGTGACCACATGAATTCAAAGTCCACTTGATCGATATCGGTCACATCATGAACAGCAGCTGGGCATGGGCGCGCTCACTGCATCACCGCATCTGCATAAGCCCGGTTATAAAGGTCGTAACTGTGTAGAATACAAGGGACAAGAGAATGGGGTCAAGTTCCACCTTACATTCACTGTACAAAGTATAGTACCATCTTTCATTAGCTCACCCTGAACTCTTGTAATATCACGGTCTCAACCAGCACTTCCTCACACACATGGTAAGATAATCATTTTAAAATTTTTTTTATTCCATAACTGCATGTGATAAAAGTATTGCTAATATTGAGGGATGCACTATCATATATCAATGGGAGCATGGAAGTCTGGATAAGCCAATTTTTTCCCCGCTTCTTCAGTGACATAGTTTTTGTTTCAAATTTTAAATACACTTTTATTAAGACTAGCTGAGAATCTATTTGTTTGTTCATTTGTTCTTCGTTCTTCTCCTTCTTTCTTTCAATTTTTTTTTTTTGTCCATCTCACTAATGACACCCTAAGTTTTTGATCAACGAGAACCCATTAAAACATTTCAGACAATGGACGTGAAATGACCTCGGAATAATTCTTTGATTACTGTGGATGCCGGGCCATTGTGGAGATTTAACTCTGACCCTGAATACAAACCTTAGTGGGTGAAAAACCAACATATTGGTATTTTGGTATCTATTCCTAAACACCACCCAATTCCTTCCGAAGATATTCAATTATGTATTTGATGGATACTCTCTAAGGTATTCGCCCACCATTTTGTAGTGCCATCAAAGGATAAGAAGTGATATCAAATAATGCCTGCTTGCTACTGATCTCTTAGAACAATTTTGAACAAATACAGTGACTCAAAATGAATTCCGCATGGCCTTTGCCTCTTACACAAGTGAACCACTATTACACCCTCTCAAAACCATGCATTACACCCCCATGAAATAGAGATTTTGGTGTTAGAAGAAAGTCCATATTTTTCTAACCAACTGACCCTTATATTCTTTTTCCCTCCATTATGGCATATAACTATTTTTAAGGCTTTATCGTAAATAATTGCCTCATGATTTACCTTAACAAACTAACAATTGGCAAAATATGGCAGAATACATCATTCCAAATAGTGGACAGTTCCATTCCACACAGAGACATAAGGCAATTGCAACTACATTGACATCAGCAGATAATTCACTGATTTTGATTGTGAATGTTATCCAGCATCATCCCATACCACAGTCTGGGATAAGCCCATGAATCTTCACAAAAGCAGGCGGTGAAACTGTGTACAACTGTCCAAAGACGATTTCCAATATCGATAGTAATAGCGCCACCGTTTTCGATAAGCTACCTATAGACGTCTAATGTATGCAGTATGACGTAACGACCACGGATGACGTAGCGTAAATTTTATAGCGGCCACGTACACGGCACCGATAAGCTACTGATCCTGATCTATTTAGGATCCCTGCCGAAAATTTCTGATGGTTCTAAGCAACACTGCCCTGCTGATTCAAAACATATAGTCCAAGTAAAACCAGGGGTTCTTTAAAGCTTCCCATCAAAAATAGTCCCATCTAAGATTAAGCTGAGAAATATTTCTTTGGTACAAAAATTATGAAATTTCTAATTTCGTATAGGAGCAAATATGTTTTATATTGAAATATAGGCAAATCAAAATCACCTTGTTTCCTCTCTTTTGAGACATTTCTGTAGCCAAATTACAAGGTAAGAAATCTATTGAGTGTCTAATCTATATGAAATTACTATTATGACACAATATCTGGGTGCCTCAAAATCTCTCGTTGCACCTTTAAGTATGCATGTTTACACTCATGCAGTCAGTCACTCAATGATACTGACATTTAGCAAACAATAGTAAATATAACATAACCACCGAATCAGATAATAATACTGAGCATATAAATTGTTAATGTTACCATATTTATTGACAACAATGAAGGAACCCTCACTAGTTACTTTTTTTTTACTTTTCTCATTTATTACTGGGCACAGGGTAGGAAATTTATTGAAAATTGAATGAAATATGGCTAATGCTGACAGAAAATGTATTTAAATTTTCTGCAAAATGCATTTTTGATATTTCGAAAAATGTTGTACGATTTCAATTTCCAATAAACTTTGTACAAGGACTGATTTTGGCAATGTATTATTGAAAACCTATATGTGTTGCTTCATTTTCTCTATTTGAGGATTAGGTAAAAGATTTGTTTTCATTTTATACAGTTTTAAATGTATTGCATTGAAGAATAATTTTTACTTCCTTGGGTGTTTGCCAAGGCAAATTAATATCTTCTATTATATTTGTTTTTACTGGTTCCATAATTCATGATTTTTTCTAGAAAGAACTACGCCTTCAATCTTAACAAATATGGTGCCTTATGAAAGAGAAAACATATTTTTAAAAACTCTCATTAGATTTTGAAGCTCAAGTGTTTCTATTTTAAATTATAAGTGCTTTATTGTCTCTCTCTGGGAAAGTTGTGCACTGGAGTTTACTCTTAATAAGAACCAACTTTGAATTATATTTCTTGAGTAAATCTGATTTTATAGTGAATTTTCCTTAGTGACCATAACAGTCAATAATCCTACCTTAATACAGCAGCCCATGAAGCGCTAAGCTTTTCTCATATAAGTGCCAGGGAAGAAATGGCTGATTCTATAAATAACATATTTTCTCAATCTCTTTTTCGTCAAGCCTTCTATTTATGGCGTTAAAATAAACATAACTACAGGCCTTTGGATATTCCACCATAAGTGATTGCAACACATTTACATCAGATCCATTTATTGCTATCTACTGTAGATAGCAATTCATTCAATACAGGCCTTTGGATATTCCACCATAAGTGATTGCAACACATTTACATCAGATCCATTTATTGCTATCTACTGTAGATAGCAATTCATTCAATACAGGCCTTTGGATATTCCACCATAAGTGATTGCAACACATTTACATCACATCCATTTATTGCTATCTACTGTAGATAGCAATTCAAATTTCTAAGCATGAATGGAACCAAGAAGGGTCAATATTGTATGCATGTATCTTTAATACTGCTGTACCACTTATGGTCAGTACAGGTATTAAAACAAATGGAGGAGAAATGACTTTCTTAAATATCTAATCAGTCTTTCTAAGCTGATCTCTCTTTAATCAGGATTAAAATCTCATGACAATAACAGAGCAGCCTATAACATGATAAAGTTGTATATGCCAGTGATATAAGTGTTCAATCACAAGATACCATTAAATATGTCCAGACATATAATTCACAGGCAGTAAGCAATTTTTTGATAATATAAAATGCAGTTGAAGCACCTTTCTTAGTTTAAAAGATGGTGTTATGCTAGCTCATCACGACACAGGAAATATCAGAATTTATTCTAATGAATAATACAATTTCTAAAAAAAATTGTTTTGAAAAAATAAGGATAGTTTAAATAATACAGGTTTCTCCATTCACACAGGCATGAATAAGCAAATAGAAATATTATCATCTCCAATGGAAATCAAGTATTGTGCTATCTACTGAAGATAGTAAAAAATATCCCAATTAACCGTTGGGTAACAATTCCTTTGATTGTATTATGATTTAACCACCTAAGAGAGATTATTCTCAAAATCAATAATGACAACCTCACAATTATTTGACAATTTAAGCTTATTGGATTTATCTATTTGAAGACAGCAATTCTGTTGAAAACCCACTCTGTTGCTAAATTCAGCTCAGCAGTTAACATAACACACACAATGAGTGGGATGCCAAGTATTAAGTCCAACTAACAAACAGGATATGTTGCCCGCTCCCTGCAGAATTGGCCAAACATTATTCAAACTCTAGATTATGCTGACATTTGTCGGCATTAAAATTACATGTCAACTACAGGTGATGTACATGGGGACAGATTCTGCACATTTCTGCACGAATTTATTAACTGCAAAAGATTCAAACATTTGTTTTGCTTGCTTTCACCGAAAGAATGAAATTTTCACAAGCTGCTTGTGATGATGGCAATATATGGCTGAAGATGTTGGGTACATACATCGTTACTGACTTAAAAGGTCATTTTTTAAAACTAAGTTCATCAAACTCAATGATGGAAGTAACCTTTGAAGATAACAAAGCACCCAACTCAACACGCAAAATCTGGAATTTCCTAGCCCAATTATTTCCATATTTTTGATGCTAAATTCAATTCCCTATGTTACTTATATGTTGTTTACTTCCTCATTTCAAATAATAAGAAAAAAAAAACAAGTTTGTCTCAGAAGAAATGTGAAAAATGGCAATTGATGCGAAATGCACTTATTTTTTATTTTTTTTAGAAAAATGCTAATGCAAAATTTTATTGCATTTTGACCACCTTTTTTTAATTTTTTCAGCAGCTTAGGGGCCAAATTTTCATTTCTTTTCTATTTTTTTTTTAATTTCAAATGAGTAAAAACCTATAAAAAATTATGCGGTCAAAGACCAATTGTAAACAAAATGCACAGTCTTCTGAGACAAACTTGTTTTTTTTTCTTGGCCTAAGAGCCACAATCATCTTCCAAACATATAGCTTGTGCATATTCCATCATAGGTAAAGTCAAGTGAAAAGAAGTGGTTTATACTACTGTGTCAGATCCAATTTGTATTCGATCTTTGCACTCAGTGTGCATTCGCAGAACGTAAAATAAAAGCTCATTCACACAGTTGCAGACTGCCTGTTAGCTGATACTTCTTACTTGCAAGTTCCCTGAGCATTATTTAGTGACAATGCAGCAATCATGGTTAATGACTCACACAACTGGTTTTGCAGTTTTGCTTTCTGTTGACATATTGTCATACAATGCATGCTCAAGGAGTGAGAGGTAGGCCTTATTAACAGTCCCAGAAAGTGTATTTGGGAAAAAAACAGCCACAATGGCTTCCAGCTCTTCAAATGCCTTGTATGTCATTATTTCCTTTCCACATTGTGACAAAGCAGAGAGGACCTCGCCTGGTTTAGGCTGCTATGAACCACTGATTGGTCCTTTTGATTTACTTTTATAGTGCTTTGTTCATGCATGTAGACAATATCCCGCACCCTGGGTGCGGATCCTGGGGACGATCAAAACCACAACGGCAGGGTTCCTGGGGCAGAAGTCCCCTGAAAATGGGTTTTTTTTTGCAATTTCAGCCTTATTTCAATGCATTTTCATTCATTTCTCCCTTTTTTGAGTCTTTTTTTTTTTTTTTTTTAAATTACTTTTTCCAGACCCCGGGGTACCTTTGCATCCCTCTGGCTATGTGCATGTTGTTGCCTATATTATTCCATGACCTGCCATACCTCTGGTGGCAATTGTTAACCTAAGTATCTTATAAAAATCACAAAGAGCCTGATTGAGTTTATAACAAACATAAACATGAATGTTATTCAACTTTTAACTTCCAGATATGTCTCTTTTGTTGATAAACTACTTGTACATTTTTAAAGGGGGGGGGGGTTGGATGGCCATTATTATTTTTAAATATTCAAGGCTGATAAAAATTTTGAGCTATTTCAAAGACATGTTTTGCATGCAATTAACAAATACACCCCATAAAAGGCATTTTTTCATGTATGCTTGTGGGCCTTCTCGGACAGCCTAGACTGCATGTGTAAGCCCGTCCCTGAGAGACAGCCAGTCTCCCCACCCATGTCAACAGTACCGTTTCATGGAAAAGGAATAAAACTGCAAATTAAAAAATTACATTTTGACAGTGGTAACAATGTCATTTACTGCCATAAAGTACTTTTTAATTAATGCAGCTAATAAAATAAATGTTAACATGCATGATATTGATGAACATCAAACTGGAAACAGTGCTTAATTTATTCCTCCCATCATTGAAATGACATTATTGCAGATTATACATCAGCAGCCTCCTGTAGAAAGCTACTCTTGATGCTCTGATTATTTTCTAATCTTATTGTCAACCACTGTGATGAGCTTGGAATGAGCACCACCATCAGCAAGAGAATGCTGTTGCCATGATGAGCCAGGAGGCTAGCTTTCACAAGTGCACTCCAGCCAAACCAAGCGTGACGTACATATGTCGTGACAGGGCTAGCAATTACACACGGGAAGTCCGTGTCGTTTTATCGATATGAATTTGTCTTCGTGACAGTCTGCCTGACATAATCTCTCTGAATTGCGATTCTTATGCCTTTTTGTGTGTGTGCTGGGATGTACGAATGCAGGCAAGCTGGTCAGCGAGGTCAAGGCAGAGGGTGTATTGAGTCAATCCCACAATGCACCAGTTTGGGGAAATTTCACCTCAATAGGGTCACGTGATCCCACCATAATCCTATTCTTAACGCATAAAAACCCTGACTTCTACACTCATTTTAGCCCCCAAAATGTTAGTACTTAGGGATTTTTTGCATGATCATGGAATATTTTGTGGTCCTCTAGCTTACAGCTGTACATTTTTTATTCCTAAGTACTGACTGAGTTTTGCACAGCACAGTATAGGCACATTGCAATGCATTATGGGATTGGTTCAAGACACCCTCTGAGGTAGCATGTTCGAAAGTCCGATGTGCATTATATGGCTATCATATTATTCTTTACAAGCTCTCATTGCACTTATATTTAGGGCAGCTTTCACATTTAAACGAAAAATATGATAACCAAGCATTTCTATAATCTTACACTTCATGGACTGATTCATCCATTCGCTGTCATCTTGATGTCAGTGTATCAGCATGCATTGCAGCATTTCATTTGCTAATCATAAATTATGCAAGAACTAATATCAAAATATTTTGAAGTGTTTCGCATAGATGTAAATACAATGACACTTAAAGGGAACTAAAATGTGATGAGTGGTAATATTGCAATATGATAATAACATTCAAGAGTGGATTAGCAGAATAATGTAGAAAATAAAAATTTATTTGACAGGATACTAAAATGTAACAATTATAGTGACTTTACAGATGTAATGTATACATGGAACTACAGCATGTACCTAATTTCACGATAAATTTTCATAATAGAAGGTAGCTCACACTAATTCAGCAGTCACACTGAAATGGTTATTTTTTTCTTGGAAGTTCAATTCAAATTGAAAGCATTTTGAAGGAGCATGCACAAATGTTTCTCTTTCCATCCATCTATATTTCCAACTATTCTGCATAGAGAATTAATACATCTACCCAAAATATACAGTTGGTTATTGGCTTACTAAAATTACAAACTGGAAAAATGAGGTTCTCAAAATGACGATAGCACAAGCATGCAGCTGTGAAGTGATTTTCTTGAAATTTCCCTCCCGCTTGATTATTAATTGAATTCAGCATACATAAAGGTCCAAAGCAACGCAGTTGATGGAGAGATACTAGGTATTGTCTGGGCAAGCCACATCCTAATGAAGTGCCTTTGTCATATTGGGGGAAATCTAGTGAGAAAATAACAAGGCTAGCGCGAGACTTTGGGATTCTAGTCAATAATTCATATACGGCAGCTGACCCTTTACCATGTGCACAACTGCCTCGGCAGTGTTTTTGTGGCAAGAAATAATTTTGCCTAAATATGCAGTGCTTTATATGCAATTAAAAGGACATCTGAGAGGTGATCCTAGCGAGAAATTATGATTAAGTATTGTGGTACAACATGCTAATTTTTTATGTCAGAATTGATACATCATTAAAGGGTTGTACTTGTCTTTATTTTGAAAGATGCTTTGATGCAGAGTAAGGGTTAAGGGAATAATTGACTGCCCTGGTAGACTCCGGTACCCTGAATGCAATTATATTTTGAGTGGGTCAATGTTTTGAGATTTCTAAAGGCTGAACTATAAATGGTTTGCTGGCAACAAATAATGATATTGAATATTGTGAATTGCTTTTTCTCATCTAAGTTCACACGTTCTTGGAAGACATGTTCCTTAAATATTTGGCCGGCTCTTCTGGGCATGTAATTGATTAGCAGTTCTAATACTGAACAAAACAAGTAGATCAATAATTATGTTTTGCATATCTATGCCCCTGCCTGATTTCTTAATCGGAAAAGCAATGACCTCATGACCTTTGACCCTGGAATGACCTTTGACCCTGGAATGACCTTTGATCTCATTACCATATGAAGATTCCTACATTCCATCTATGACCCAAGCAAGATTCCAATTGGGCTTTCATATGTGCCTCAAATGCTAATTCATTTTTACAGACAGACAGACAGAAACACGGACAGAGAACAAATGCAGACAATATGGACCTTGTTTCATGGTCCACCATCAAACTTTAGCGGGGACAAAAACACATGTGACATGTTAATTAAGAAATCATCATAATATAACACAACTTTCTGCTTATCATAAATGATGGCTTCAGATGCTGTTACAGACAGCACCTTGAAGGTGCACAGGGATAATTGTCTAAAGAAAACCTGATATAGTGATATAGATCATCCTCCTAAAATACACCTTGAAAATGGTGAAGATAATTATACACTGTCCCTGTAAGTATACATTTTACTGGCAAGTCTATATAATGCATACAGAGTGTCCCAAAAAGATTACTAGTAGAAAAATATCACCACTTAAATATGGAATAACATTAGCTGTTTCTTTAAAATATTTTACTTGTACATTTGTGATGATTCTAAGCTTCCTATGTTACTTGTTTTCTCTTTTGTGAGGGTGTGAAGTCGAGGAGTTTAGATAAAATGCATGGCCAAAGTATGCATAGGGTATAGGTTTATAGAGGTTTCATAAATCGTGTTTTGTTCTCTCATGTTAACACAGGTATATAAAGTATTCTCAAATTTGTTTTGACTAGAAATATGAAAATTGGATATTCCTGGCATGATTTATGCCCTCAAAATAATACTGTACCAATATAATTTGCTGTTTAGTAAGACCAGTCTTGCCTGCTTTTACAATCACCTGCACTGCAATTAGGCTTCAACTTTTCTAATGAGAACTTGACCCCAAATGACCTTTGACCAGGACAGGAAAAATGCATATCAGGGCAGGAAAAATGCAAATCAGGGCAGGAAAAATTGCATATTTCCCAGAAGATAGTTACATTTCCCATAGATTTTTCCACCATTTTTTATGTATTTCTTGTCTTCCAAATGGTCAAATTTCTCAGGACGATGAGGCAGCCCGTCGCATGGGGGGGGTGGGGTGTGGGGGTGGAACACCCCCCCCCAGCGATCCCTCAAAAAAGAAGAGAACTAACGAGTGCATCAATGATGCAGTACCCATCAATGTGGGATGGTTTAGGGAATGCTTTTGGTGGGTCTAGTCATGTAGGGTCATCACAAGTCCAATTGACATATATCCCCTGGTCATGCCATGGTTATCTGATCAAGTTTGGTGGCTATACACTTACCTTGGAAGAATTTTTTGATTTTTGTGGTCAAAGGGCAAGTAAGGGCATTGGAGGTCCAAGGGGTCATATGGGCCATAAAGGGCATTCCTGTGCATACCATAAGAGTTCTATTATTTACTATGGCGGTCCTTGGAATTTGGCTATCACCTGTGTTTTTGGCGATCACCTGGATTGAATAACCGCTCGGGTTTGTAGTTCCTTTGACCTTTAATGACCCCCTATGACCTTGTCATGCCTTTAAATTTTTCGTCATCAACAATCGACCCCAACCACCAAGTTTCGCTGGATACCACCAAGTTTACCCCATTTGCCTTGCATTACCCCTGATGACCTTGTTGGTGACTAACTCTACCACCAACCAAAACTCATATCCATACGTCAAAAGCATGGCCAAGTAACCTAATAAGGGGGCGACCCCTGGATACCTTTGACCCCAAAATACCCCTTGAAAACGTGTACCACAAAACTCCGTACAGCGAAACTCCTACCACCATACCAAACTCATATCCATACGTAAAGGCACGGCCAAGCTCCTAAAATTGACCCCTGAATGACCTTGACCCCAAAATGACCCCTCGAAAACGTGTCCACAAAACGCATACGACGAAACTCTTCCACCATACCAAAACTATATCCATATAGCAAAGCACCGCCATTTACCCGATAACGACCCCTGGATGACCTTTGACCCCAAACTGACCCCCTCTAAACAGAACCACAAACTCGTACGGCGAAACTCTACCACCATACCAAACTCATATCCTACGTCAAGCACAGCCACGTTACCCGATAACGACCCCTGGATGACTTGACCCCAAAGTGACCCCTCGAAAACATGACCACAAAACTCGTACGGCTAAACTCTACCACCCTACCAAAACTCATATCCATACGCAAACACAAGCCCATTACCCATAATTTAATCCCCTGGATGACCTTTGGACCCCAATGACGCCCTCGAAAACATACCACAAAACTCCGTACTGCGAAACTACCACCAACCAAAATCATATCCATACGTCAACGCACGTTAATTACCCGATAACAGCCCCTGGATGACCTTGGGCAGAGCTGCCACATTGAGATTCGAATCAGGGGAGATTTTCTTGGAATCAGGGAGATTGATCTTGGAATCAGGAGATTTTATTAGAATCAGGGAGATTTAAAAAAAATAGCGAGCATTTCATTGTACTACCTCCTCAAGAGGGATTCAGCCAATGGAGCTTGTCTTAAAGATCAATTGAAAGCTTCCACATTTTAAGGAACTGTCATAGAACTTAGTCCATTTGGACTTTTTTTTAAAAGAATGACTGAAAGGGTGAAGTAAAGTCAACTTTTAAAGGTTTCGTAACTTGAAAACAAGCCACCTACCTAGTTATGAACTGCACATCATGAGATAGACTCTTTACAATAAAGCTGTACCGAAAAAAATGACAGGGCTCCGCCTAATGACAGCCCCCTTAAGGGAACTGTCAGTAGATCTAGTACATATGGAGATTTAAAATAAAAATTTTTGAAATGAAAGTCGAGCAAAAGTCAACTTTAAAGGCTTCTAACTTGCAAACGGAGCCATCTACTAACATATGAACTGCACCATGAGATAGATCTCTTAAAAATAAAGCGTTCCCTAAAAAAAATGACAGGGCTCCGCCGTCTGACAGACCCTGTTTAGGGACTGTCAGTGGGAACAAAGTCCACAACCAGACACTAAAATAATTATAACCTAACACTTTTGCACTAATAGCAATGATGGAGCAATCTTCAGAAAGGCAAACAACAAATCACAACAGGTTAATTATCTTGTAGGCCTATCCCTTTGCACCACTGGAGTTAATTTGTTAACACTTTAAGACACAGCATAGCCTATAGCAGTTAAATGGTTAAATATAAAAATATTGCTGTGCAGGTCCATCCGAAAGTCGGGAGAAAAACTATGTCAGAAACCAAAGACTATCTTTTTGCCTAAGAATGTATTACTTATTTTCTTACTTACGTTTTATTTTATCTCAACAACATCGTTTTCCATGACCCCTGAATGACCTTTGACCCCAAAATGACCCCTCGAAGATGTGACCATAAAACTCGTACGGCGAAACTCTACCACCATACCAAAACTCATATCCATACGTCAAAGCTCGGCCAAGTTATCCGATAACGACCCCTCCAAATCGTGACCACAAACCTCGTACGTCGGTGCTCTACCACCACACCAAAATTCTTATCCGTATGTAAAAGGACGATGAAACACATAGCCGGACAGACCCACAAAGCCCACAAAGTTGATTTTTAGTAATATAGATTGTGACCAAATGGGGTCAGAGGTCACATAGGGCCATTAGAGGTCAAAAGGGCACATGGGTCATCATAGGTCATTCTGCGCATACCAGAAGGTCCTGGACCATGGTTTCCTTTAGTTGTGTCATAGCATTTAGTTTCAGAAGTGTTTTAAATTAATGTATATTGACAAAATGGGGTCAAGGCCATATAGGGTCATTAGAGGCCACTCTCAATATCTCAATATGAGACTTGGTCGTTGTACTTTTGACTACGTGTGAAGGTCATCGGCAAATTTTTACCTAAACAGTTTACATTCACACTCCAGTTTCCAACGGCAATGCCTTCAACAAGGATCTTAGTGCAGCAATCTTGATAACATCGTATATTCATCTCTTGTTACAGCAATACCATTGCGTGTGGTTGCACACTAATAGGATATCATAGGGGTCTATGACATACTGTGTAGCAGAGCAACTTGTCGGTCTTAGTGTTTTTTTTAAAGTTCTCTATTCAATTTTCTGTCATGTTTCATGCCACTTTGAGGAATATCCACGATCAAATAGAGGAATTATTATTGAAAAATTTCGTTGACGTCTTTGTTGAACAATTTTAGGATATTCCAGTCAAATTGTAATGTAATTTCTGGCAGATGTGTTCAAAGATTCCACTTAGTAGTGATATGCTTACCGCCACTTATTTTTAAAAACATTTTCCGCTTTTCACGAAGCGGGTATTAAAATAAAAGTCGAATGTTAGGCCAATCATGTAGTGGAGCTCCTTTCGCAACCAATTCTAAACCCTCAAAGTAAGGCAAGCGTGTTTGTCGTCCCAACCTCAAGAAATAGTCTCCACCCATTAAGAGTTATTAAAAATATCCGAAGTATGGCCCACAGCTGTCGCAAGTGATCCCCCCTCTTTTGTTTATCTATTTATAGGAGCAATTCTTTATATCGAGAAAACCTAATATATTAAGTGCCTTCAACGTTCAACGGACCACTTATGATACCAGAACTGCTCTCAACAGTTTTTCAAGGTGCGTTAAAAAGGTCACGAGGTGGAACATCGTTTAAAGGAACAGCCACGCTGGGCGTGGTATACAATGTCGCAGCAATGTCCATTGTATCAAAAACAGCCACAAGAACTTAATGAAACCAGATAAGGTTTCTCAGCGTACACCAAAATTGTTTCTTCAAAGACCTCCAAAACTATAACCAATATACATAAACTAAAAATTCTAAACTGGCCCGTCGAAACCAACAACCAACAAAAACCCCACTTTTAAGCCATAACACTCTGATAATCATTATATCCATAATGGGCAAAAAGGCTTGCCTTCTGCAAAGGACGATACCACTATACCAAATTTGCTAGGTACGGACTTAATATTTTTGAAGTTTGCTTCACTAAAGTAGGGAAATTGTACTTTTGCTGACATTCTTTGAGACTTGGTTGCAAATACCCCGAGTTATTAACCATTACTCAAGTCTTATCTCCAATAAAAACAACTTCGTTTGTGTTCATCTCTATTATAGTCGGGCCGAAGGACCTTCATCCAGGAAATTTGTTTACACTAAATCTACTCACGTTCAAATACTCTCACTTGTGTTTTGACCTCATCCCTGGTAAGCCCTTGGTAATATATTAGCTGATATGGTTAACAACTATCACATTTCATTTTCGCCCGAAAAAACCACCCCACTAGAACCGGTTTATAGGTTGCACACATAAACCAATAGCATTCAGTAGAAAGACGACAACAACGGCATCAAATATGTCCCAAACTTTACAAAAAGATACAAAGTCCACCCAACTGCTCCCCCGTCACCTAAAAGTCCCAAAAAATAAACCTACGGCGAAACGCCCATTACCTCCATACAATTTGCCGAATTTTTCGGAGAAATGGACATCAAAACGGCCGACTAGTTCGCACATAAGATCCTGACATAATGAAACATGCCGCTCTCGCTGGCAATAATCCATCAATTCAATGAATTGATGGATTAAAAAAGAGAGGAAAAAAGAGAAAGAGAAGGGAGAGAGAGAGAGGAAAAGAAAGAAAAGGAAAGAAAGATAAAAGAAAGACAAAAAAGTGGAAGAAAGAAAGAAACAAAAAAGAGAACGGCATCAGAAGCATAAGATTGAACTCCAGACTTAGCATAAATCCAAATATCACAAATATTTAAAATGGATTCCCCTCAACCCAACTAGTTTTGTTTCAAGTTTAGCCCACGGTAAATTCGGTAATCAAGAATTGCTAATGTGCCGACAGTACTTGTGATAATAATGGGTAAAACAAGAGGGTAGCGATGGGCCATTCCCCCCTAGTTTGGTCTTCCAGTGTTAGGAGAATTTTCAGTGGTCAAGAAAAAAATTGGTAGGGATCAGTTCCCTAGCCCCCAGCACCATAAACTTATAGGTCTACTGGCCGTCAGTTGGGTTAAGTGCCCATTCTTTCATTTGAATTAATTACTAATACTATACTTTACTCTTCAAAAATACCCTTCTTAATAGCTAAAATCCAAAAGCTTCCGGGGGATCTGCCCCTGGACACCCGACAGATGCTCTGCTCCTGCACCCCACCCGTTAAAGCATTGGCGCTTGCTATGTGTAGTTCCCTAAGTTGGTAGTACAAGTTTATACTGTCCCTCTCTTTCTTTGAATTGCTTACTATTTATCCCTCAAAAAGTGGCAATCTTGAAGGTTCTGATTTGCTCAAATACAAGAGCTCCCGGGGGCTTCGCCCCTGGACCCCTGCAGGGGCTCTGCTCCCACACCCCGCCCGTTAAAGGCATTTGCGCTCACTATGTGTATACTGTATAGTTCCCCTCGGCAGTACAAGCTTATGCCTACATCTGCCTGTTTCAGTGAGTCTTTGAATTGATTACTAATTACCCCTCATCTTGAAGGTTCTGAATAGCTCAAATCCAAGAGCTTCCGGGGGCTCTGCCCCCTGGACCCCTGGCTGCCTCTGCACCCCACCAGGGCCCCTAAATTGGGCCCCTGGACTCCATCCGTTCAGGGCTTTCCGGTTTGCGCCCTTGTGTTAAGAACTTGTGGTGTGGCAGATCAACAAGAAATGGTCTCTAAGGGCATCTACTTAATCGAAAGTTTTTAATGGCCCTTAAGTGGGCCCCGAACCGCATGCTGTTAGTTACATTTTTTTATACGCTCACTACGCTTCCAATGACTCTTACTGCAGCGATAACATTTTTTCAGTTTACACCCCCCCCCCCCCCCCCGACAAAATGTCCTAGCGGACGGCCCTGGACGGAGGTGGTTCCAAGATTCCCCACTTTTCTCTACCATGCCTTTGACCTTCGCAGGGGAATGCATAAGATGCGTACGACCCAAGGCCTCCGGGCTGTTCCCAGTAATTTATTTAGAATCGGCACAAACACACTTATTTTCGCTGATTACCAATAATAAAAAAAATTGAGTTAGTGGACACTGTTTCGCACCCAACGAGGACAAAGTTGCAAATTAATTAAAATATTAGACCTGTGCATTATTAGTGTGTATAAAATGTCACACTCATCATGGTAAACTATAAACATACGCAGGCCTGTGCTATTTTGGATGCCATATTGAATGTTAAAAAAAATTGTGGCTCTTCTTTGCAACAGTAAACTTTCTAACAAACTACATGCCTGACGATGATGATAAGACCGTCTTAAATCTTTGGTTCAACTTTTACTACAATTGGGCCTATCCTCTTCAAATGATAGCAATTTGCAGGAAAAAGAGCAAAATGGCACACATACTTATATAAATACAGGTCTATTATTGATGCTATGTGCGAGGTGTGTACTTGAACATTGAACATGGAATTCATTTTGTTCAAAAAAAGAATTCCACATTTCACATGTACGCACTGCATAACTTCTAAATCTCCATAAATTTGACGAAGTCTCTTCCTGAACACATTCAGGCGAGACATCATGGTGTAAGTGGGCATATCAGAAATTTCCTGAAAATGTGACCCTTGGTTCAATGGCCAAATGCTTACACAACACTGAACATTTATCGGGAAATTGTCCAAACTAAAGGCTACGGAAAGAGTTAAAGGGGTATATCCCCTACAAAAAAATGTGGGCAAGCTTTTTAAGCTAAAATAACATCATCCAAGTCCAAATATGTTTTTTTTTTAGAATTTACAGAATTTTCTTTTATTATGGCCAAATTTCTGAATTCGGAAGTCTTGCAACACTGCGACATAAATCTAGCTATATTTAGAACATTATGTAATTTATTTTAAAATTTATTTATGTCAAGGCTAATCTAGGCATTAACAGCTGTTATCTAATTAGTAACGCTGATGGATTGGTGCCAAGATAACCTCCCTTTTGAAACTCTGCCAAGTCCTGGTTCGATGCTACATGAGCGGGAAGGGCATTCCATAAGCCTACAGAGAATGGTGCTTTGAAGAGAGAAACTATGTCTAAGAGTGTGACAAAGGCAAGTAAACAACACATGTAACACCTGTTTAGAATGTGGACAGCTGTCCAAGATTGTGTGGAATGTAGCTGTTACTACCCGAGTATTGGATGACTATAATGATTAAAGTAAAAAGTTTTAAAAAATCCAATTTTTTAAATTTTAATTTCAAATCCGAATCTATAAGTAACCTTTTTTGTGACATCATGAATATCAACATTTAGCCCTTGTTCACATACTGTTTCCAATGGTCTTTGTACCATTTCTATTATATCAAACAAACTAAACCAACATTTTATTAATTTAGTGATGAATACACCTACAGATATATAGATCGACAGACAGAAGACAGACACACAGACAGACACACAGCGATTAGTATTGATACAAAAATTAAATCCATGGAAATTTTTTTTAGGCTGTGATAAATAGTGTAGTTGTGAATAACAAACAAGCATCTCGAGTAGCTAAGAGTGACCGGATCCTGCTATTGATGTTTGTTTGAATACACTAAGAATATCAAATCCAAATATGGTACGGAATTTGCCTGCAATATTGGATATTAACCAAAATGTGAAATACAATATAAAGAAGGAAAGCGAGGGAGAGAAAGGTGTTGCTGCATGCTGCCTGCATCCATTCACCCAGCTCAACTGTTAATATTCTAAAGTGGTTGACATTTCTGACGGGATGCAAATTTGCTCTGGCCCAAGACAACAAAATCTGGGTGAACTTCCTATTTGCCCACCTCTACAATGACCATCTTATAGTGTTGGGCAAAGTTGACAAGTTGTTTTGTCATAGCTGCTTTATAGAACAGTAGCACATATGAAGTGGTTTTGTTTTTCAAACAGAGAAATTGGCACACTCAAAATATATGCATCACTATAGCACCCATCTTGGTGAGCCGCTGACCTCATTAAAAGTATAACTCGCTCTCTTCCTCTATCCCCAATCTTTCCACCCCCTTTCCCATTTCTGATGTGATAAACAAGGTAAAATAAGATGGGTTATGATAGGAAACTTAGCAAAAAAATTTGATGCAAAATTGTTTATGTTCACCAAAATCATTGTGCAGTTTCACTTATGCAAATTGTTTTGTATCCTTAGATGATATCATCATCAACAAGACTGACTTGTGATATCATTTCGTATTCTTAATGCATAACAAAAGGGAGCTATTAAAGTTAAGGTTGAATTCACACAGACAATATATGATGATTTCAAGCAGCACAGATAAGTGATACATTCATCCATGTTGTAAGCATATCAGCAAGTTCAATCACCTCTATGTTGAAATTAAAGGGATAAGCAGCGATAGTGCGAGAGAATACAAAAATGTGGAAATGCATATTTCTAGCTTATAAATCAAAGATTGGTATGTACAATTCGACTTTCATGTAGGAACAAAACACAAATATCGAAAAAATGTCTCCCGCAAATAACCACAAAGCGATGGTGTCTCTTAAAATCTACACTAAAAAGCTGATAGTGGTTTACACCAGTACAGAATAAACTAAGATCAATAATGTTTGCATTTGAGGTCAAACTGTACACGTCATGGTGCACAATACTACACTACACTAAAATCTGGGATATTCACAGGGAAAGTTTTTTGGATCTCAAGTCGGAATTTTGATACGCACATATAGAAATTACAGAATCAGATAAAAGTACTGCCTTGTCTTTAATACACAAATTTCAAGCCTACCACTTGCAGGTTATGTTAGCACATCCATGCCAGTAACAAAAATACCAAAATGGGAATTTTGATGATTTTTCAATGTTTTGGTTCAGCAAATCACTGCTTATCCCTTTAAAGGCACATCTACTGCTGACCTGTTGGTCTAAGTATAGCATGTGTGCCTAGTCTTACATGCAGATTCAATCTACTCTGATGAAATGTGTAGGTTTTTTGTGTGTAAGCTGACAGAAATTAGAACACACTGGCTTAGGGAAGCACAGTGCTACAAATATTTGGGAAATGGAGCTTGTTAAAGTTACCTTAAAAATGACGTTTTTTTATTATTTCGCACAAATCATCCATGTTTAAAAACTGTGGTGTTGTCAGCTTTACCAAGCAGGTAACTTTATTACAACAATTTCCAATACTATAGTTGGAGTAATAATTTCTTGGCCAAGTTACTAGGTATGCCCGCTTCCCCGTCAAAAAACGGCGCACCACTGGGTTGCACGTAGACGCAGTTCACGCAACAAGCAATGCTCGCGTACGCCAGGGCCAAGAAATTATTACTCAAACTATAACATTTTTTTAATCACTTGACAGCAGAGGGCATAATATTACACCCTGCAGATAACCGCTATGCGCAGAGGGCCTAATATTACGACCAACGATATATCAAAAAATTAATTTGTTGTAAGTAAATTGGGGGGAAAGGCTGTGGATTTCTCAATTTTAGCACCATTTTGTGCAAGGTTTAACTGATACCTACAAAAAGCTTACTTCCAACTGTATTTTCATTCTGTTGTGTAATTCTGTGATACAAACATACATTTGTTTCAGTGCCCTGGTCTTTCAGTGACCATTGGTCTTTGTCTTCTCATTGGAAAACAAGGCTATTGGATCATAAATTTAAAAAAAAAACATTTTGGCAAATTCTTCATTAATTATGTGGAAAAAACAATGTATCTCTCATCTATTAAAATATAAGCAATGATGGACATTAATTTTGCCTACAGGTGACAAAAGAAATTTGATCAAGATTGTGAATTTGCAAAATTTAAATGTTTTTGTTCTATAAATTCACTGAACAAAAGAAATAAGAACCCATGCAGTTAGCTAATCAACAATAGTACTGCCATAAAAGTGAAATTTGCTATGAATACTCAAGGCAAAAAAATATTAAGTTATGTCATTCTAGGACTAATGAAGGACATTTACATGTAAATGATTCCTTGGTTATATAACTTTTTACTTAAGACATTAACCCCATGCTCATTTCAAGTTTCATCAAAGAGGAATCTTTTTCAGCCATTTAAGATGATTTTAACTCTGATATCTGTGTTGCCAAGGACTTGTTTAATGTCATAAACACACTGTCTCTACCAAAAAATATCTATGTTTGTAGAACAAGCATTTTGAAAATGTGCACAACGAAAAATGTGATTCTTTAAAAACTAGCTATGACACCCAGATGTATTTTTTTTATGGTTTCAAACCTACCGATTCTCTATGGCCATTGGGGGAAATCCCCTGACAGACTAGGAATAGCCTAAGCATTGCCTAAGGGCACACGTGGATGACCTCATCAAAGACCCATCTACGGTACTGCCGAGATGTGCAAAACATGTTATCACTTCGTCTCTATGGTCATATAACCAGTCAGTCAATAGGTTATTCATGGCAGCAGACAGGGACCATATTATTCACCTTGTAATCCGCAGCCTATCTGCTAAGAAAATATTATCTGCCAATGTTCAGCGGCTTACTCATCTCTCATTTTGGATAAGATCCCGTAAACCAAACACCCATCTTGATAAGTAGTAAGGAGATTCTGTGTACAAGTGCAGAGTAACTTATTGATGAAATCACTGTCGTGATTGATTCTGCTCCGATAGTAAATAATGCTTTCAAAAGCATGAGTACTTGGAAACAACATTCTATTATACATTATCAAACCAATCTGGGAGTTACGATTTTGTCTAGTTCAGCTTTTTAGGTAATTAGAAGGGACATGCCACAACAGATATGGTTAAAGGGGCCTCGTCCCCAGAACCGATTTTACCGGAAGTGGTCAAAATTTTGGTATCTGAGGGAACGCTACTATTTTTCTTATTTATCCTGTTAAATCTTAGAGCCAAAGGAGTGTGGATTGGATGTTAAAAGCGAAAATGTGCCACATTTCGGTCAACAAATATTAAAGGTGGTGTTCCGATTTATGTGTAATTGTGTTCTCTACTTGATATGAGAGCCTGGACTTGCACATACACCCCATCAAGTACCGTGGGAAACAAACTTGCGGTTTTGATGGTAGACGCCAATAATGAATGTTGCAAAGGCCCTATCAATACTGTGCTATTAAAAGTGGTTAACCACTAAAAAAACGGCGGTTTTTTGTTTATATCTTGGGAATGAAATGGATTCGAGGGCTCAAATTTCAGGACGACAATGAGAAAAATACGGCCTTTCATCTGATATCAAAATCGATACTACTTCCGGGTAATCAGGGGGGTCAAAGACAATCGGAACACGCACCTTTAATTTTACGAGTACTCTATGGCGATAAAAAATCATGTTTTTAGCTCCCACATCAAAATGGTTTGAAATATCGGCGTGAAATTTTGCAAGATGGAATCTTTATGTACTCAAATTGGGTCATCCCCCTTTAAATCAGTTTATTGTAAGATGGTTGATTTATGCACATGGAAATCATACAACTCGTAAGTACAATATAAATAGTTGGAAAATGTAGGTATGATTGAAGAAAAAAATTCAGGTGAGGACTAATGTATATACAAGCTTTACCACCATGCAAAAATATCAATTTGAATTTTGAAAAATCTAGAGGCCACATATTTTTCAAATGGGCCAGTTGACAGTGTCTCTTACACACCCACCAACAAGTTTTAAAAAGTAATTCTGATTGTCAACTACCATGGGGGAAATATAACTTTGGTGTTGACAAATTCATCAATTAATATGCATAAATGAGGTATGAACAAATTTATTTTGCTATGAAGAGTTTAAAAAATATTGCATTCCACGGAGCGCTTGTGTCGCCTGCCAATCGTGGTTTGTGAATAGGCATCATATGACCTTTGTTCTTCTTGACCTTTGATCTCATAAACACATGAGGTTTTGCATGTAATCCATAAACCAAGTTTGGTTCCAACTGAACTTCAACTTTTCAATTAAGGTCAACTTACATGTTTAGCCCATCTTACAACTGACCTCACATGACCTCTGACCTTGGTATGTGACCTCTGACCTTGGTATGTGACCTCTGACCTTGTTAGTGACCTCTGACCTTGTATGTGACCTCTGACCTTGGTATGTGACCTCTGACCTTGGTATGTGACCTCTGACCTTGGTATGTGACCTCTGACCTTGGTATGTGACCTCTGACCTTGGTATGTGACCTTTGACCTCATCAACAAACGAGGGATCCACATTGAGCACCTATGACTAAGTTGGTTTAAATGCTTTTATTTTTTTGGGGGGGGGCTATGTGGATATTACCACAATGTTAAACCTTTTCACAACAACAGACTACATCAACAACAACAGACATCAACAGACTACAACAACAGTGGACAAAGTGATCCAATGTGTCTTCCTGCCATAGCGGCAGTGACACAAAAACAGACTAATGTGGACACAGTTTGATAAAAAAATGATATAAGGGGCCCAACCAAAATGATGACCGACTTAAGCACCCAGCACTTATAAGGATGAGTATGGTAATCAAGAAAATTGGTTTATCCATTGTATACAAGTAATCTGTTACAAGTATTTAAATGAGTTACATAATGCCTCTTAATAGAGTGCAGTCTTAGGAGGTATTTTAATGGCTTAGCTCATTTCAATGTCTGTGCCGCATGTGTATGCCAGCAAATTTGTGAATTGTTCAGGTCAAACAGAAATAACATACAAACTAGAATTTGGCGGTTCTCGGCTTTCGCGCTCGCTATATTCAAAGAATATAAGCTGTGGGCCGCCCATGAAAAAACTTAACAATTTTTGACACACACATCCATACAAACACACACACATACATACACACGCACAACGGATTGCTAAGTGGTCCTGCCAGCTATAGCTGGCGGCCCACAAAAACACTGCATTTTACACCCATTGCAATTAGTACAAAACTGTTTCCTGTCCATTTACAGACAGAAAATACAAACATTTATATTTTTTACAAACGATCGTATTTGCAGGAAGATTGAAGCAATAACAGCATATTTTATTGAAGAGCGCCCCCAATTTTCCAAATATTTTGAGATTTTTTGCACTGTTGCATTGGTAATTGGCTGGTAAACAATACCTGTGAATGGTAGAGCTCAAAAGTATGTGTCGCAAAAGAGGGAATTTTGTAATAGATCTCCGATAATAATTCAACGGCTGCTGGGAACCTCCTTCAATATGGAATAGGCGGGAAATCGCGCCATGTACGTGTCTATGCTCATTCATTATAGTTGTTCCGCCGGTTCAGGCAAGTCAAGTTGGGAGGTCATTTTTGTGAGGTGGAACTATTTCATCGTGGACAGACATGAATTTGACGTTTCCAGCTCCGCCATTAATTTTCAATCAGGGATCCCGATTCTAGTTACAAAATCACTTCTTTTGATGACAAATACACCATTTTTTAGCATTGTCATTGGCAGGTATAGTTAAAAAGACAATTACCAACACAACTGTGCAAAAATCCCAATTTTGAAAATTCAAAAAATATAAGTCATTATTGCTTTAAGCACAACTAAGGCTTATAGGATACAAAATCTCAGGCCAAAAAAGTGATGGTGGTAGGCCCATTTTCCAAGCCTTCAAATGTGTGATATACCAATATACTTCATCTGCAATTACAGCAATAAACCTACCAAGGTCCTTTGATGTAGGAGTCATCAAAATTGGACCAGGGACATGGGCAATAGAACAACTTGTACCGATATGACCTTTGACCTACAGGTCTGTTTCTCGCACCAGCTGTAGTGTTACCTATTAAGGTCCTTTGGTGCAAGAGTCATCAAAATTGAACCAGGGATATGGGCAGTAGAGCAACTTGTACATATATGACCTTTGACCTACAGGTCTGTTTCTCACACCAGATGTAGTATCACCTACCAAGGTCCTTTGATGTAAGAGTCATCAAAACTGGAGCAGGGATATGGGCAGCACATGAACTACTTGTTTATGGAGATGGACGATAGACGGATCTGCCCTATCACAATATCCTCTTTTGGAACCATGGGGGAAAATAAACGTGGAAAACACCATAGATAATTTGTCAATGATCAAAGCAAAGAAAAGTGCTTAAATTCAAAAGGAAAAAACACCAAAAACTGAAAGAAAATCCAATCAAGAAAAAGGGAGGAAATCATCAAAAACAAAGATTTAAATGTGTATGGACATCTAATGAGACTTCCTGACCAAAAGAAAAAAACAACTAAACAAGCAATGTGAAAGAAAGCAAGCACTAAAAATAGCATAAATTATAAAAGCCCCCAAAAATGCAGAAAAACAAAAAGGCATAGAACTCTTGACCTCTGACCTTACCGCCTGGAAAGCTACCATCAATGAGTGCACCAGTTGACCTCAATGAAGATGGTGATGGGACTGAGGATGCTGCATTTAATTTGAATTGCTTTTTGTAGACAAATACATTTCATATGAAACAAGCGAAATTGCAATGGTTAAGCCTTTCACCAGCAAAACAAGTAATTTCAAGGTGTCTTAGAGAACTCAGTACAATTCAAGGGATGAGATGAAAAAAAGATGATTTGCAAAATGAAAACCATGACTGCAATTGCAGATATTGTGAGGCTTTTTGATATTGACTTATCACAACACCAAGTAATTGCAGAACATCAACTATCAGTGAAAAAAGTATTCAAAAGGTCAAAAGATCGAAAAATTGAAAAAGATCCACTTGGGTTAAATGTTACAGAAAACAAAAATAACAAGAGTCCAATTTTATGCACTGTTAAAATGTTACAGATGATATGTCCAAGATTGTTACACTCTCATATGCATCACAAGTTATAGAAAATACATTTTTGTAAATAGAAAATACATTTTTGTATATAAAATATACTACTAATAAATATTTTGGTAGTAATCACTAAAGAGACACAGGCAATGTGCATAAAAAGAACCAATAGCTTGAGTTGCCTTTTCCAGTTTCACTAACGTCAGAATGAGAGAAAAATGTGACATACAACATATAGTTAGAAAGACTTTAAAAATGCCTCATGACGTACAATATGGAAGTATTTAGTTCAGAGTAGAAAAAAAAACAGTCACCATAAAAAAGGTCATAATGCACGTCATTCCAAAATTAACAAATCACATTTGTGCGAGAGATAAAAAAAGAATGTGTGTGTAGCAAATAGCTTGCTATCTTCTGTAGATACAGGTGAGTAATATGTGCTATATGAACTTACCGCTGGTTGGCGTACCGTCTGACCATGAACAAAATCAAATCCATAAAAAAATAAAGTGAAAATAATATGATCAATATCAAACAAAAATTCCATGCTTTAAATCAAATGGAATTCAGTTAATTCATTTTTTTTAGAAACCATGATTGCTTGGCTGTTTTCCATGTAAAAATGAAAATGGTGTTTGGGAGTTAATAACATGCTCTTGTCTGAAGTCAAATCATTCAAAATCATGCATTTCACTCCTAAACCCTCTTACTACACAGTCATATAGAGTTAAGCTGTCAACATTTTTAAAAAAATAACAAAAATGTTTTCCCAATATATAAAACCTTACATATTAAAGCTAAGTTTATCTAATGATATGTTCAACTTTACATAATGATTTGGCCCAAGAATTAAAATGAGTTGTACACAAAGCCTCTGTTGGAGTCTTTTTAGAGGCATTTTAATGGCTCAGCTCATTTGAATGACTGTGCAGAACTAAATGAAATATATGCCAGAAAATATGTGAATTATTCATATAAAGCACATATTACAGATAAAGAAAACCCTGGATTTTGCAACAATTCCAATGGAATTTAGTATACAGAAATTTAAGACATGCATTACAAGTAAATTCCTATTATTTTAAAGAATAAAAATATTGCGGTCATTGGACCGCTTGTGTCGCCTGCCGTTGCGGTTTGTGAATGATAGGCCTCATATGACCTGTGTCGCAAACAAAGGAATTTTGTAATTAGAATACGTAATATTGGAGATCTCCTATAATATTTCAACGGCTGCTGGAAACGACCTTCCTATATGAAATAGCCAGAAATAGCGCCATGTACGTATCAACGCTCATGCATTAGTTGATTTATTGGTTCAGGCAAGTCAAGTTAGAGGTCATTTTCTTGAGGTGGCACTATTTCATCATGGACGAACATAAACGTAGCATTTCCAGCTCTCCCATTAAGTACAATCTGGGATCCCAATTCTAATTACAAAATCGCTTATTTTATGATAAATACACATTTTTTGGCATTCTCGTTCGCTGGTATAGTTTCATAACTGTGAAAAAAATATCACAATTTTAAAATTGGGAGTGCTCTTCAAAAATGTGCTGTTATTGCTTTAATGAATGGAGTAACTGAGGGCCATTGTTTTTAAATTTCTAATTGTATTATCTCTATTGCCTATTATTGCAATGTAGTTCTGTGATTAGTCCAAATGTGTCACATGATTGGCCTTAAATTACAATGAGTCACCAATGCATTTGAATCACATGAGGGAACAATGCATCTCAGCCGTGCACTGCGCAGCTCTTCGCACAGTTACGGAAATATGCATCCCTTTACTTGATGCTTACGGATACTTCCCACAAGCTTAAGCATAACATCTTCAAACACTTGGGCCAAAAACATTTGATTTTCTCATTAGGTCTGAATATTTTGAGGTAATATAAATATAGCATATCATTTACAGGCTCATAATGCATCTTCAGCCATGAAAAATTAATGTGAGCTCAGTTATACCTCGCCCATTATTTTTAAAGTGTTTCAATTTCGGACACATTATTTGCCCATAAATGATACTACGTCACCTTTTATTTCTTCATTATTAGGAATAAATGTTAGTAGACCAATTCCTAAGATAACATATTCCTTGAATGATTTCTCTTTCTTTTTTAAATATAATATAAACTCTGGGACCAGTTGTATTTAGTTTACAATGTGAAAGCGGCAGTTTTGTGCTACGTTTATTTTTCAAGCTTTTTGCAAACCTCTGAACTAGTACAAAACAAAAATGAGCAGAAATAGTGAATTTAAAAAAAAAAACACAACTCAAAATTGTCAAAGCATTTAAAATCAATCTTGTGAAAATTATAACTTTTACAGTATTTGACATGTGACAATAAGTACTTAGGGGGCATGGTATGGTGCAGTCTAAAACTGACACCAAAACTGATTATTTTTATGTAATTCTGTGTACGAATATCAATTCTATCAGTAAGTGTAGAGAACATGTAGAAATTTCAGATCTGTAATATATTTTAACAGCATTTCTAGGCTATACGATTTGACACAAAATATCCGTGACATGGCTTGTTGTGGTGGATAAATGTGCATTTTCCATACAACACAGACACAAAATAATACAAGAGTCATGACGTTAGCTAAGCAATACTGCATAATGCTCAATGCTTTTGGCAAACATGTTGCTTTTGTTCTTATGTACTTAATAATAGCTGATCTTTTTGACAAATCTTTATTATATGAAGCACTTGTAGTGTATGCACGCGCTTGTCTGAAGGAAGAATAAAATATAAAAAAAATTTTGGAAAAAATCTTGTTTTTGGCAAACAAACATGTATTCTAGGTTTAGAATCTAAAATTATGGCATCCAAGTAGACTATGCTTGTTCACTCATTTGAAATTGATTGTACCAAATCGGGTCAGGGTTTCTTGAGGGCCTGCTACTGGTATCCTGGTACCCAGTACTGTCTGTCCCTGGGCACCCCCATCGTGTTTCTAATGGAATCCGATGAGGGGGTAGCTGATTACCCTGGTAGAACTAAAAAGAAGATCTACCTACAAGGGCGTCGGCTCTGGAGAGGGAATGGTGGCCATTCAGCACATTGACGTCAGGAAGGGCATCCGGTCAATTATCTTTTGCTCCAATAAATCATCACACAGCAGTATTGCTGTGAATGCGAGGTCCGGCCACCTCCGTTAGCCTGGAAAAAAACAGGATTTCAAACTTTGGTTTTACTATTACTTATTGCAAATTCTGTCAGTTATAGATGTATTTTAATTTCACAAAATACAATGTCGATAAACAGATTTGCAGGAACCCCTTAGATATAGCTTTTATGACAGAATAGCACTGCTATCATTGCAAAAACAAAACTATGTGTTAATTATTTTTTAACATTGCTGACAGATTTAGCAAAAAATAAAAAGATGCATGCATATGGCCAACTATGTCATGTCGTCTTCGAAGAATGTGGGGAAACTTTTCACCTTGAAAATTCTCCGTGTAATTTTTGCTATTTTTATCGACACATGACATTTGAAATTTAATTTCACGAACAATAACTGAATTCTGAACGCTGCAAATCATGACCAAAAAGTGACGCTCATAATCAATACAACAAATTCCTCTCAATTGCAAAACACGTTTCATCCAGGATGGAATAAAATGTCCCTGAAATTAAAAACTGATTACCAATGTATTTAAGAAACTTGCTATGTAGAGTCTTGCAGTGTATTATTGCAGGTTGTCACAATATTTGAAGTGTGAGAGAAGAAATGTGCAAAATGACTGCTGAGACTGTTTTGCTATGTACAACTATTCCAACAGTCACAATTTACAGTGCACAGTTCCATTGACTTTATAGTTCAATGTTGACTGGGATTACAATACAGTTAAAGGGGCATTTCGTGATTTCAGCACCTTCTGTTTCATTCATTGTTCACTAGATATCCTTGACAAAAGCTTATTCACAAAGTTTTAGTTGGTTCCGACCTTGCGGTTTTGTGTTATGCACAAATGCTTGTTTCCCACGGTCCCATAGGCCACTATGCTGTAATTTCTGTCCGTTTACGGACAGAATATACAAAACTGTGAATTTCTTACAGATACGATCGAATTTGTACGTAAGATTAGGTATGCATGGATTGCTAATGTTAACAGTTCAGGTGATATAAAAATCTTTTTTTTTTAATTTTTTTGAGGTAAGTCGGGGGACGAGGTTGTAGATCACAAAATGCCCCTTTAAATACATGAAGTGTGTCCCACACAGAGCGTGGACCACTGGTTAGGATATTCGCCTTTGGTGCAGGAGGCCCCCGGTTCAAACCCCGGTAGGGCCACTAGCAGGGATTTAATCGGGTACTAAATTCTGGATTTAATTTGTATACGAACTATTGATTAACACTAGAATTCCGCTCTCCCCGTGGTTCATTTGGACTTGGGCAAATGAACCCGAATATCCCGTCCTTTGGAGGGGACGTTAAGCCATCGGTCCCATGTACAGAGAGTCATACCTGTACATGTATATCACAGTCAGTTTCGAGAAGAGTAGGGTGGTTACCCCTGATTGTCCCAAGCCGTTCTGGTCAGTTTCGAGGGATACCCCTAGTAGAGTGGTTAACCACTGTTGGGTATACCTCTGAGGTCTCGGTCCTCTAAATTGTAATAAATAAATAAATAAAAAAAAATAGAACTATAACAGGAAGAAGTGAATCGTATGTATTATGGAATAGCCCAAGTCCGTAACCGATTTCTCTCACACTCAGCGCGCCGCGGTGGTTGTTGCGTAAGCACTCTCGCGTCATCACTTTTGTTACGCAAGCACACGCATATAAAAATGTGTGCGTCACACGTTATGTTATCAGTGTTGCATTTCCCCAGTGTTCCATTTTCTGATCAGCCGATTTTTCTGCAATAATTATGCGAAAACCAATCGATTGAAGAAAAGATGCCTCTAAAAGATTCCTGCATCCCTAATGCACAAAAAGTCTCCCGATGACCCCTGTTAATTTTGCTTAGGAAAAGAGATATTTGAGTCCGAGTGACAGCATGTGGCATCAGTTGTTGTTTTCACTCGCTAAATACGACGAACGTAAAATACTCGCGTGTCTCATGAATATGCATAAGGACTTTCCAAATACGACGATACGTAAACAAATATGGTGGTGCCAAAACTAAAAGGAAGTGCGTATCTCATTATAATACTTTTGGGCACCTCATTTTTGGTTACGCCATTTGTTGAGAATCCGCTTTTGTCTATCTTCCATATGTCGTTTGGTCCCACATTTTAATTTTGTCAGATTGTCTAAGGGCATACAAGTTAGTGCAATTATTCCCATATGAAACACTAAGGCAATGGTAATGAACATCACACAATCTCGTGTCACAAGAAAAAACATTTAATCCTGGAGTGCAAGAGAAAGAAAGTCATAGAACACCAAGGTCGGAAATAACCCGTAGGGAAAAAAAGAAAAGTGAGCCTAGTGTACAAAAGTGGTCTAATTCATTATAACTTTTGTTAATCAGAAATGATTGTTTCATGAATTTGGCTGCCCAAACGATGATGATATCAATGAAAGAAATATACACTGGGTTACATTTAATGCTGTGTAGAGGTGGTATCGGTTTGTGTTTTATTTGTCGACATGTTGGTACATCATTAAACCGATAGCGACAATTGTCGACAATCATTCTTTTGAATGCCAATTCTCAATTGTTTTTATTATACTTAAGTACTGAAAGGTTTAGATTGAGCACTGTAGCGAACAACAAATTACCTCACTTTGACTCTTTCAAACCTCCACACTTTACTAGCCCGGCCCACTGGGAGGTTGTTGAACTCTACGCAAAAGGCGACCAACTATGGAGGTCCTTGGGCTATTATTAATGATATATATAACAAAACTATTTTCACAGATTTGTTAGAATTCCTTATTGAAAAGGTTACTGGGGGTGAAAGTAGAAAGTAGGTTTAAATAAAATTCAAGAATTCATAATTCAATAGGCAGTTGGAATTACGATTATTTTGATTGCTTGTAATAGGCTGGTTACAAAAGCGGTAAGACGACTCCATGAATATTTGTGTTGTGACAAATTTCCCATGGTTGTCCCGCCATTGCCAGGAGAAGTGCATTGGTCGCCAACCTTGTCACACAGCCTTTCGATACCAAGCCCTAACATGCTGTGAATCTCAAATCAAATCTTGATATGTAGTGTGTTATTGTGACTTATGATGTCCCAGTTCACTAGCTGATTATGCAATGATTTTACTACCCACACCACTATACCTCCTACCAGATGACCGTGAAATGGCCTTCAAAATATTTGCCATTAAAAATTAATCACTACACCCACCATGTTTTTACCAAGTTGACCTCAGACACACCCCCTGATGACTCAAATTACCGTTCATATTTGGCATACCATGCGGACTAGTTTTCATGACCATACTACATTTTTTAACTGACTGACCTTATAATTGCCCCTGATTACCTCCAAATGACCACAAAAATTTGATCTTTGAATGTTTACTAAACGCCCAAGTTTTATACCATACCCGATGACATCGAATTACATTTAACATTATTGGCATCCTTTTTTTCACTTAGGGCAACCAAACTCTCTTAGGTATGGAAGCAGAAAAGTCAGTAAAGCAAGCAAAGAAGCTTGAAGACTAC
Organism: Ophioderma brevispina; assembly: GCA_023653785.1. Classification (NCBI taxonomy): domain Eukaryota; kingdom Metazoa; phylum Echinodermata; class Ophiuroidea; order Amphilepidida; family Ophiodermatidae; genus Ophioderma; species Ophioderma brevispina. Next base: position 68,182 of record JAMKCH010069728.1, read on the forward strand.
AATACCTTATCGTTGTTAAATTATAAGATACAAGGTAAAAAAAGTGGGGGAAATGCCCCCCCCCCAACTGCCATTGCTCATTTACCCTGTGAAATCCTACTAAAGGTGTTTGGGTCGACCAATATTAATTTTCACAGTACTCTATGGTGATTACAAAATCATGCTTTTTAGTTTTCAACTTTAAAACGGGTTTTGAATATTGTCAGCTAAACTTTTACAATTGGGTTTCAGGTGAAGGCCATCTATCAAGAGTAAAACATCTTTAACTTAATCGGATCATCTCCCTTGTACTATTTCGTCAATCATTTGCATGAATTCCAATTAATTTGTGTTTCTTTAACCACTTTGAATTCGAATAAACAATTGAAAAGGCCTAAAACATATCTATCTTAGGCATTTATATTATCTTGCTTGAGGTAAACAAATTATTATCGGTCGCGTAGCGACAGTAGATTACTTTCACTCGTGCCATTTTGGGGCCTTTTTTTGTTCGCGGATGTCCGTAATTCGGACGATTTCGGCCGGTGAAAATGGTACGTGCAATTTACTGTCCGTTCTGGTGTTTTGCCCCCTAGAAATTTGTCGGTGTAAATTCTTTACTTGAGTTTTTTTGGGTAAAAAACGGTGTTTTTTGTAAAATTTGTTTGCTTTTATTTAAAAACGGAAAAGTTTTGGGTTGTTTACTTGATTTTTTGAAAGTATGTTCCGAGATCAGCTATCCACTGCTTTAAAGAAGTATCTGAAAACTGCGCTTTCTAGAGTGCGATTTTGTTTAAATCACGTTACTGTAGTGAAATAAATGTTGCTGCCAAAAAGGAAATTAGTGATGGTTTTTTCCCCGCGGGCGATTTTTAACGCAGGGTAGTTGGGTAAGTACACTGTGTATCATAGCGGGTGTCCAAGGGTGCTCTGAACTAGGGGACACCCATGTTGAGTGGTTAGTGTCCCGGGCTATGACGTGTCGAGCTAAATAGCGGGGGGTTACTTGGAAGGAGCTTTTTGACGAAATTAACCAATGATACTGGGTACTTGGTAGTAAAAACCTCCAAGGACTACATAAGGGATTTGACTGGAGGTGGGTGTTCACAGAAATTTACTAGGGAGTAATGCGGTACTTAAATTCGGTTCTTGTTTGTTGATCAATTTTTGTGAGTAAAAAACAGTTCCAGTCTTTTATGGTTCGTGGGAAAAATGAGATGGCGAGTGGTGCAAGATTAGTGGTGTAGATTTTGAGTTGTGGTTATGTCCTCTTCTTGCCATGTCGGTCTTGGGTGGAATGTAGTTCTGGGAGAGTCAAGTTCATATGTTGTATTTTTATAGAGACCAAAACGGGGAATTTTTCTGCGTTCTTGTAGAACTTAGCCAAGCCAGGGTGGATTAGCATTTCGGGTAACATAGCTGCAGGGTGTGATTCCAGTAGGGAATCGGGCTGCTATCCCTTTGGACTTTTTCAAGGATTGTTTATAATGTCCTTGGCTTGGTAAGGATCCCAGGCCGCTATTCCATATTCGAGATGGGATCTAACAAGGTTATGGTAGAGCCTGTCTTTGATATAAATAGAGGAATGTTGATGGAAGTTTCTCTGATGAACCCAGGATTTAGAAGCTTTTGTGCAAGCATATGGGCTGTGCTTGTATTTTTAGAAATTTTTATGGTTTGGGTGTAACAGAGATGTTTTTTTCGCATAGGACAATCACACAAGTCATTTAACATTAGCCTAAAGCCATAACAAAAAGAACTTAACACAAATAAAAATGAAGAAAATAGCAAATGGAATGAAATAAAGAAAAATCAGTACAATAAAAAATAAAAAAAAAACCGAAAAGAATAAAAACAGAGAGAATATAATAAACAAATATGAAAAAAATAAATAAACCAAATAAAATTCATGTGTACCCTAGTATGAGAGAGATCATTAAAAATAAAGTGTTAAAATATAAAAACGATAATAACATTAAAAATATATAACAGGACATTATATAGCGCCTTTCCCCAAAAGGAATAGAAACATAAAATGAATAAAAAAAATGGAACCACAAAAATTTTAAAAAAAAACCAGTACAAAATAAATGATAAAGAAAACGACCAACTATAAAAAATAAAAGCCAAAATGGTAAGAAAATAAAAATAACCGGGGGGATAATAAAAAATATTTTTAAAAATTAATAAAATCAAAGCCGTTATACACAAAAAGATTAATAATATAAATCGTTAAAATGAAAATAAACTTCAATAATTAACACTAACCAAAAGAAGATGAATAAATAAGTAAAATAAAAAAAGAACAATAAACACAAATACAAAAAACACCAAAAATTTTGAATAACATATCGAAATGAAAAATATAATAGAAATAAAATCAACATAAATTATTAATCAAGTAATCGTTACAATAAACAAATTGAAAATAAACAAAAATTAAAGATGACTAAATAGGTACAATTAAAAAACGAACTAGAAATAAAGAAAAGAATGAACACATATACAATACATAAAAACAAAATAAACACTATGAATAAAATATATACATTATAAATTAAAAATCAAACAATAAACAACAACGAAAGGAATGGTCGCGAATGAATTTGCCATTACTGTAAACGTTGGAGTCAGATTCCAAGCAATTGTCAAGAAAACTTACAGCTTTAATGGACCGTCCTTCACCTTACAAAACTTTGCATGTGTCTATATCAGACCAAACTTAAGTCTACCACCAACAGCTCAACAGCACCACTGTAGAAACTACATCACAGAGTTTTTTTCCAAGGACATCTGCCCTGGAAACACCCTTTACTAGTGGGGGGGACTGTAATGAACAGACCCTATGTGAGTGTGCAAATCGGATAAAATTGGTGATTTTTGGTCCACAAGTACTTTATACATTGATAATCCAAAAAAAATTGATGAAAGCACCTTGCCACACCCCTTTCACGGCCCCCAGCATGGAGTTCAAGGTTACACAGGGGTAAAAATTTTTTAAAATGTTCCGATGGTGTTAAAAAGCACACACCATTGTATTCCTCTGGTTACAAGGATTCCAAAAAGGTATGAGTTTATACTACTGTGAATTATAGTTAGGAATGATGAGATTAAAAACTGTTATAAAAATGGTAAAAAGTCAATTTTGTTTTTACAGGGTTCAAAAATTAAAAGTTGCTCCAATTTTTTTGGTTAAAATGTGGTTCAAATTGTAGGTTTAGCTCATAGAATGAAGTATAGGAATAGTTTTTTTTGACTATCTAAGGTCTGGTTATTAACCAAAAAGTCAACAGCTATTGACAGCTATTGGATTTTATTGATCTGTGACCTATGTTGTTGGGTAACGTGAAAATTAAGCATAAGATCAGGCAAAACCATTCCTTATTTCAATCTTTAGCTAGGGAAACAGTTTGCACCACATATTAACTGAATCAAAGACACTTTTAACTTTTGACCCATGTAACACCATTAAAATTGCACTTTTCCACCATTTTTACAGTTTTTACCCCACCATCTCCGGAACTATAAGTCATGGAGTCGTAAACTTACCTTTTTGGAATCCTTGTGACCAGACCGACACCATGGTGTGCTTTCTAACATAATTTCACGAACATTTTAAATTTTTTGACCCTGTATAACCGTGAAACCCAAGCTGGGGTCCTTAAGGGCGGGTTGGCAAGTGCCTTCCATCAATTTTATGTATGATTAATGCTAAAGTCTTGTGTGCAAAAAAGTCACAATTTTAGTCCGGAAGCGCACACTCCTCAACTATACAGTCCCTGCTATACCAGCTGTACTGGGTTCAGCTCAGTCAATGGAGATTTTCCGGAGTCGCCCGAAGCCACTCACACTCGCTAGCTAGCCACACAGACCTTCTTTTATCTGTGCACCAGTCTTTTCTTCCTGCACATTGTTGGATCTTATGTTCCGTGACCCAAGACACCATTTTGCCACATTAGAAAACAATCTCTTACTACTGAGTGATGTAATGAATGGAGATACGATAGATGATGCAGTCAACAGTCAACCTAAAAAAAAACTTTGACACGTCGCCTGAATATGCAGCCACGGATGACAATTCAGATTTGACATCATTCAAACAATCGAAACAACTCGCAGAGAAAACTCGGCTTCAATTCAACATACAAAATTCCAGCCAACCTCGGTTAACAAAGGGCTCAGAGCGACCGATAAGGTTCTGAACAGAAGCATCACAACCCACGCCAAACATGAACCCCACTGGCAACCCACAATTACCAGCCTTCCCGCCCGCCCTAACCAGTACCAAATAACCAGAAAACCCTGAAACCTAGAAAGCGAGGAAGCCGCGAAATTTAGTTTGAAATAAAAATGGCCAAGAAAAAAAACAATATTAAATAGAGTGATAAATAATACAATAATGACATTTTGAAAAACAATGTTAAACAGAAAGAAGTGTCATAGGTGACAGCCTAAAAAGCTCGACCTATAAATATATAATTTTTTCATTTTAAAATAGACCTTGCAAATAATGTGCTGCCCCTTAAGACATTATGATTTGGCTAAAAAATTTCATGCAATTAACTAGGAATTTAGGCAATACTGCCCCTCCAAGGGGCAAAGGGCCGAACTGAAAATTTTCAGAAATTGAGTTATGCAGACTGGGTGATTGTGTACATCATATACATAAGAAAAACAAACATAATGTGTCAAAAATTGTCCTGTTTATAGAAATTAAGGGGGTTCCCATGTGTAGAACCTCAAGAGTCTAAATAGATCTAAGATCATTTTTCCAATATGTTGTCACATCTAAACATTTTAACAACCAAAAAATGTGTCTTCATTTTTACATTTCCACAGGCTTTTCAGCTCCATGCAAAAAACAAAAAAATACAGTGGTTTTTCATATTTTTACGTTTTGAATTTTTATGGTTAACCCTACCTCCTATTATATTTTTCTGCAGATTCTGAAAGCAGTGTTCTCTTTCACAATTTCTTGCTGCGGGTATCATAGAAAATACTTATAAATCAAGATATGGCCATTTTTGCCCAAAATGTGTTAAAATCATGTTTTTTGGGGAAAAAAATTCCCAATTGAGTTAGGGTATTTCTTTGTTACCCGCAGCAAGGAAATTATGAAAGAGGTACACCTGCTTTCATAATCTGCAGAAAAAATGGATGAAAATAGGAGTTGGGAGGGTTCAACAGAAACAAATTCAAAACGTAAAATTGAACACCCCTGTTTTGTATTTGGGATTTTTGACCTCTGAGAGCTGCCAAAGCCTGGAATGTAAATGAAGATAGATACATTCTTTTGGTTTTAAATTGTTAAGATATGTGACAACAGATTGGGAGAAAAATGATCTTTAGATCTATCTAGTAAATCTCTGAGATACACATGGGAACCACCTTAACATGTCAAAAGGAATTAACTATACCAATTTCCTAATTCAACCATGACAAAAGGGCCTAACTGATTGTAAGTGGTTGAGTGAACACAGTGAATGGCTTGGAGAGGCAATTAACCAATAAGCTGCGTTCAACTTTCCTGCTTCATACACAGTGCTAAAGACCTGTTGTTCTTGTTTATAACATCTTTATTGGTAACAACAGCTACAGCAAAAGGGCTCAACTACAATTTGGAGGCATTCCCATTTTAATGAGTCCATTTGTCATGACTTATAACCATCAAAATGTCGCTATGAGGTTGAAAGTAAATGATTAAAACATATAGTATTCATTGCGTTATCAATATATCTTTGAAAATTAGTAACATACCACTTAGTTAGGAACAAATCTTTGAAAAAAGGCATGCATGGCTCCCATATAATCTTCCAAAGGAATCTTGTTTGTCATTTCACATGAAATAATTAAGTCTGTATAAACAGAAATCTCGAATAGGGTTTGCTGTTATGCTGTTATACCGTATTTGGCTTGATTGGCTTCTTTTCAATCTAGTGTCTTCACCAAGGATGTACACCATAATTATGCAAAACCCATTTTTCTCAGTTAGGAAGACTCAAAACCATACGCCCACCTCAGAAATACCATTTTAGAACTTGTTTTTGCTAAGAATAATGATATCAAATCCTATTGACATCAACGCACATGTACAACTGTTTTCAACATTGTGTATTAAAAGAAAAAAATGGACCAAACCTATATTGCAGCGATAGGAGCAATTCATTTCAACCATGGCATTCAGACACACCCACTTAATCTTAATTGTTGTTTGGAGTCTAAACGGGTTGATACTTACAGGAGAACCCGTACAACGAATAATATTAAACAATATACACTATAAATAATTATTGACCACATAGCGAGTGGTTTCAAAGAAAACGGATTATATAACCCTAACCATGAATTAAAACCATATAGTCTGACCAGGCGCTACTTTACACATCCGCTAGTGTATAGCGTGTTATGCGATACGACCGGCACGTTTAGGTCATATGCCATAGGAAAATACCACATTGGGAAAGCTAATGTGTGAAGATGCATGACGCTACTGTGGCCGTTCCGTAACGAATAACACAAAAATACATATCCATTTACAGTAGCGCTGAATTTCAAATAGCGCGTGGTCAGACAAAATGCTTTTAATCGTTTTATGGTTAGTATAATTCGTTTTTTTCCCATGAAACTGCTCCATATGTGTTCAATAAGTGTTTTTGAGCGTAATATTGGGTAGTTATTATTGATACAGGTTCTCCTTAATTCGGGTTACAAATAAAGAGTGTAAATTTCTTCCGACATGTAAAAAATTACATTAAAGATTAATAGTTTTAATAACTGAAAACAAATAAAAAATGGATGTGCGTAATAGTCCATTTTGTTGGGAATTTTGTTGAACTCAGACGTAACAGATTAATCTCACGGCAAAAGCACTAACTGACATTTTTTGAACGTAAAATGTACACATTATCAGAAAAAATTATTTGGCAAAAATAAGGAAAGCCTATAAACTTATTGAAATCGGTTAACACCGAATAAAACCAAAAACTAACTTTCCAGGGCTTGGAACCAAAATCAAACTTTCTCATTATCTCCCAAACAGGAAATTGTTAGTTAGTGCCTTTGCGTGGAGGGGGCAGAATAAATCTTTACCCATTTAAAGAAGTATCTTAAATGTTCCAGAGATTGAAATTTGGTAAATGTTTCTCATTGATTTTACACTTATTCCTCTGACTTGGGCAGGGGCAATGAGGGAACAAAAGGCAGCACTCTGTTTATTATAACAGAAAAGTGAGGGTTTAGGGCAAAAAAGGCACATTCTGCAAAGCTGCCAGCTGTTTTAGATTGGCAGATTTAGATATAACACTAAAAGAACACAACTGACAAATGGCAAGCTATGGCAGATGGGGCCCCTTCTTGCAGTAAATCCTTGAAATAAAGATGCCACATCACATATCTGCTGATACTTACTTAGAGCTCATTAATTATGCTCCTTCATTACTTGCGTATGGCTTTATCCAAGTGCTTCAACTAGGGCATGCTCCAACCAGATCTGTATTGAGCTATAGAGGGTCAAATATCCATGGTATCATTAGAATTATTCATAGTAAATTCTTCTCATCTGGAAACCAAGGTTCAGTGATCACATTTCTTCATTGCACTGTATGAAATGAGGAATCCCACTAACTAGCACATAAATGCACATTCTGAGCTACATTGTAATCATTGTAAATACAAAACCATATTCCTAAAATGATGATGAGATATCTAGTGTAGCCTGTGAAAGTCAAACTATATTACGAAGCAGTTCGAAACAGGATACTGACTGCACGGTGATCAAATGTGACACGGATGTGATACTGAGATTCACTAGTGACGTCTATTCAGATAAATTGTACCCCCAATTGACTTGTAGAGAGCCGTAAATATAACACCTCCCTTATTTTTAGAACGAGAAGTTAAGTCACAAGCCACCGACAGGTATTATTTGAAATTTATTCAGAGACTAATCAATGATGTATGAGAAATAACCCATGCTATCAACATCCGACTTTTTGAACACGTTTTAATGCACAATATTGCATGAAATTGATACATGTTATGCGTGTCTCAAATTAACTTACTCAATTTCTATACATAGAATGTCTCTTCCATATGTTTGTGGCAAATCTCAACATACGATACAACAGTAACAATAATTTAAATAGTTACAAAAGTAAATCTATTCATTACAACAGTTCTGTTGCCAATGAATATTTCAGATATGGTTTTGTGATTTGATCTTACCAAATGAATGTTTTACTGTCATTCAGAAAAAATTTTGAATTGCGTCCTAATTACGACTGTACCCGTTTATTACACTTATCACAGAAATGAATTTGATTATGACCTAAGTGAACTCGACGATTACTTTTGCCCCTGTGTAAATGCCCTACTAGATTAAAGGTGCATTTCGTGATTTCAACACCTTCTGTTTTATTCATTATTCACTAAGTTTGAGTTGATCCCGATCTTGTGGTTTTATTTCCCACGGTCCCATAGGCACTGTGTTATAATTTCTGTCCGTTTACGGACAGAAAATCCAAAATAGCGAATTATTTCTTTACAGTACGACCGAATTTGCACGTAAGATTTGGTACATGTGGATTACTAAGGCTAGCGGTTCAGATGATATGAAAATCTTAACGTTTTTGATGAGTTAGGGGGACAGGTTGTGGATCACGAAATGCCCCTTGATTGACTGACTGGCCAGAGTGAATGGAAAGATAAAGCAGTGGACCTAAGTCCTCTTAAGCCAATTCTTGATGTCATGTATTTGTTAATCGGGTTGTAAGCATATTAGACAAAGCTGCTTCAAAAGTGACTTGTTAGTCTTTGTTTTAATGCAGACTGCAGAGCAAAACTGGAGTCGTCCCCCTTTTATTTTGCATTATAGACAGCATTCTGCATGTAAACAACCACATTAGCCAGCTTTTAAAAAAACCACCAAAAACGTATTTTTAAAAATACATCGTCCTTGGACCCCTTGTGTTGCCTGCCGCCGCGGTTTGTGAATGATAGGCCTCACATGATCTTTGACCTTGATATTATTATGTGAGGGTTTGCATGTAAACTCCATAAACCAAGTTTGGTTGCCAATTGAACTTCAACTTTTCAAATGAGGTCAATTTTTCCATTTTCAGCCTATTTTACACATTGGTTTGTAACAGCTTCCCCATATTTGAGTAGCCAATTCATGACATGCGTGGCTGTTGGTAATCAAGGCGCTCAATGATGTGATGGTGTAAGGTACCCTAGTTTGCTGCCCTTGTAACTTGTAAGAAATCACATACCACCTTCTCTGCCACAAGGAAAATTTTATTTTATTTTTGGATGGATAAGTTCTAGAAACACTAAACTGAATTACATACATCTGTTTGACCCCATGCAAATTGTCGCTTTTATTTTTAGAGCAATTTTAAGCAATGGCGACACAATTTTGACAACTGATATAAGTAGGGGCATGCAAGAGCTATTACCTCCGCAAAAATCAGAAAAATCCATTGCGGGAATCTTGCCATATAGGCCTACAAAGGTCATAATTTGTATGTAATAGCGCCCTCTATATGCCTATTTCCCATAGAAAGACGTGTAAAACTAGATTTTTATGAAAAATCATATTTGCCCGCAATGAAATTTCATCAAATTTACACAGAATATAGCTAGTGGCATAAATACTCCAAATTAGTTGTCAAAAGTGTGTTGCCGTGATATTTTTTCTTTTATTCTCATTTTGTCATAATAAATGAGACTTTCAAACAGCTGTGTGGTAATAATGAGCAATAGCTGTCTTTATAGTCATGGACAGAATAAGGCGACCAATTACGCATACGTCAATCAGCGCGGCACGGACTGTGATTGGTTTGAATGTGTACCATGGGTGGGGCATGTTCAAACAAAATATGTTTTAAAATGTCAAAATGCCATATTTGAGTCGGGTTTTTGAAAAAATGATCCACTTGAGCACATCACCCCTGTATACCTTTAACATATGAGTACCCCCCTCCCACCAAAAAAAAATTCTGAGTATATTAGTAAATTGAATCCGGGCAAAAGAGGTGTTACCTCAAGGTTTGACATCCTGCATGACACAAATGAGGTCTTTGGGAGTGCAAGTTCTAAGTAAAAGTTGCCCTGGCTTCGATTATGGAGTAGGCATCACCCAAATGCATTACCTTGAACCTAACAACCTAACTGGATGAAGATTCACCATGAATCTGTCCATAGAAACAACACAGTGACCTGAGGCGAATCTTGAATGGACACATTCGAGGCAGTGGTCATATTTAAACACACTTAGAGGGTGAATTTTGACTTATATTGACAGAGAAAAGGTGAATAAAAGGGAAAGCTTGAGGGGAAAATACTGCACTGCCACTTTCGTGATGAACCAGTTTAGTTATCACTCCCACTCACTAGTTGTGATGATTTTCATGCAAACAGGTATATCTTAAGCCTGCAACATCATATTTGGCATTTTAAAAGAATAATGTCAACTTTTTCAATGACCTTTGGCTCATCATTTGCAAGATGAAAAGCTACCCAGAGGCAAGCTTTAATTTTTAAGCTATGACACAGCTGCTTGAAGGTCATTAATTATGACTATAAAACCAATATTATCTATCAAGAGTGACAGTTTGACACTTTATTCATTATTCCACTAAATATATCCAGTGTAAATTTCGTGAAATTTCATTGTTGGTAAAAAGAATTATTCTTTAAAATGTTGTTTACACAGCTTTCTATGGAGATTTGGCAATAGAGGGCACTACAGTATGACCTTTGTAAACCCGGGGGGGGGGGCTTTTTTTAAGTTTTTTATTTTTATAGCTTTTAAAAATCTTATTTTGGGTGCTTTTCCAGGGTGATCATTTTCTTTTAAACAAGACACTGTGATGTGTTCAAATTTTGCACAGAAGAAGAAAAAGTTATATTATTTAAGGAAGGACTGACCACTGCTCACCATGTGAGCAATGACTAGATTTTGCAAAAAAAAGCTCTGAAATTTTGAGTTTCGCACTATTTCAAAAATCCCTAGAACGTTATTTATTTTAATTTAGTCTCATTCTCATGTGTTTGGGATCCCATCATGCCTAGTACATAACATCTACAAATGTACTGTACTCATGTGCAACACAGGCTACACTCCACGTATATAGCGTATTGACAGGAGCAGGCTCATGTCGAACTACATCTTGCTCAAATTTCCTTTCCAAGACCTGATTGTCATAGATCACGTTTTTGTGAAATTCAAAAATAAGAATCGTTTTATGGGTATGACTTTTTGCAGCAAATGGTCTTCACACAATTATGACAGAAAAAAAGACCATATACATGCACCTTAACACCATAGAATGTATATCACTATTTATTGGCTATTTTGATAAGAGTGTGAATTTTTCGAATTGTCGTACATGTTGGCACACAGTGATGCCGAAGAAAATCCGTCCATCCAGGTGATATTCTAAAATGATAAACACTTAAAAAATATCGGCCGATATTTAAAAAAAATATCGGTTATCAGATCGGAAGAAAAATATCATTTTGTTTGACCCTTATTAAAAACCTGTAGAAAGCATGAATCAGACATCAAACGTGCACTAAAATAACACCGAGAATCGTGCAATGACAAAGATCAATGCACAGTAATTCCACTCAAATTGGCCGTCTCACTCTTTCATAGTAAATACTTATGAACAAAAGAGTAAATATTCTGTTTGAATACAGAAATACTTAGGTGGCTTAAATAGCTTCCAAGTGCATGTGTAAGGTGAATGTAGACTAATTTATTAATGTGATATTTGATGACTAGTGAAGGGAAATGGACAAGTATCATAAAAGCTCTTATCAAGTTCAGCAGCATGAATTGAGTAGCTCATGCAGATCCCATTCCAGAATTTAAAACATACATGCTTAAATTATCATGTCTATGGCAGTGTGGCAATTGGAAGTACATGGGGGGAGGGGGAGGAAGGAAGGTTCTGAGGGGACCTAAGCCAGGTCAAAGGAATAGTCGTCCTGAACGGACGCTAAATAGAGTTAAAAAAGGCCGATTTGGGGCGATTTTTCATCAAAATTTTCCGCTTTTACCTCAATTTTTTCAAGGGGCACTCTTCCAGTTCCACTGCCACTGCACATATGCTTGCACACACACACACACATGCACAAGCACACATGCATGCACACACACACACATAACCCACACTATATTTATTGTGAAACACCATTTCTCAAGAATTTCACTCAATCAAGCCTCTTGCTAAATTAGCTACTGTGTATCAATTTCTTTGCATTTAAAATAATTTGTGAAGATTAATCACTACAAAAGAATTCTGGTCCATTTGTGAAAGTTTCTTACTACAAAAATAAGTTGTTTACAATGTCCCAGTGAACAAGCTACCTGGAAAATCAGCATGTGCAATGATGCTGAGAATCAAACCAGAGATAATCACAGTTATGTAATTGCACATGTGTACAATTACTTAATGTACACTGCATGGTGATATCACACTAACCTACATAATCTTATGCATATTTCCACTAATTGGTGAATAAAAGGATTGAACTGGTTCATAAATATTCATGAAGCAAAGTAAAATACTATAAAATTATAATGGTTCAAAGGTCATTCTGGGGTAAAGGTTTACAATGCTTTCTAAGTTATTTGCTTGGTCATACCCCAGGTCATACCAAAACAGAAAATGTTTATTGGCTCCACCCATAGACCCCGTGGATCCTAAGCCCTTTGAAGGCCGACTCAGAGATTTCCCCGAGGATGGCGCCCTCAATTTTTGCCCTCAAAATCATGTTTTTTTAATATAAATAATGCTTGTCCACTTGTGAAATAGCTAAGCTCAAATCAATGTTACCATTTTGTTTTAAAATTCCGGATCCAGAATTTTTGTTATATCAGTATCCTATGGTAGTATTGTACTATAAATGTTTACGGCGTCAAAACGATTCATCTAAAAACTTTGGAATTGAGCATTTTAGGTGACTATCTTTAGTTCTAGTTGACTATTTTTAATACAAAAAAAATATGTGTTGTTCCTAATAAACGCCCCCTACGATTTTTGGATAAAACAATTCAAGAAAATGAGTTAAGCTTGCACCTAAATCACATGATTTAATGGCCGAGACTATCGTAATCCGTATCATAATCGCTGTTATGCACAGTTGTAATAGTTTAATTAGTATGGATCTTTGACCTCTGTAGGTACAAAAACAGCGCCCGCCTGCTCGTTGGTTTGTATTATTGGTAATCAGCGAAAATAAGCATGTACAAGGAGATTTTTGCGGAATTTTTGACTTTCCATTTTTTATTGTAATAAACGCCCTCCCTTTTGAAAAATGCACCACCCCCGGGGCATTTATTAGGAACAATACGGTATCAAAAGTAAATGCTGTTATTAACTGCTTCTCCACAAAAGAGCCTGTGCATGTGCATGTAAAACGTATACTGGAGTATGGGCCTGATGTTTCTATCCTAGCACTAGCAGGATCTTCAATGTATAACACATTGCTCTCTACCACATATGCTAGCAATAGTATCAATGTATCTTAGATGCATTGAGGTACTGCCCATACATCATTCAAGCAGCACAATATGGTACTGTAATTTTATTGCCCTTTAATGCAGAATTAAAAATGAATCATTAGTCATACTTCATATTTACATTGACATTTTAAAATGGACTAGCACTAATTGTTCATTTTGAAAGCCATTTAAAATGCTCATGAGCTTATAAAGCTTGAAAGAAAATTAAAAAAAAAGCAATGCCTGTACTTATACTGTACAACATCAATTTTAAACTAAAAATTTAAACAAACAAAAAATGCTCAGCAAAAAATACCATGTGTAATTATGTAATATCTCTGTGCAAGGGTTATGCATATGCATCGTTATCAATACCATATGTTTCACAAATAGTTAATCTATATCAAAATCTAACACGACACTGGGTTATACCATCTCCAGTTTCAAAACTTGTTATTGGTTGAAGATGTACATCAACAATGGCCATACTGAATCTCTATACAGTAGCATGACCACATATGCAATATCCATAGCGTAACATGATTCAGCACATGTACATAGGCAGCATTGCACAGCCATGCATTAAACCAGTTGTACTGAACTTGCTTTTAAAAATTTGTGCTATTCTGGTAGTTTTATTTTAAGCATAACTTAAATGTGTAACACCATCAATTCTTAACAGTTGTTAGAATTTTCAGTAAATAATGAACATCAACACTATATAGGTAAATAAGGTGTTGAAATTTTACAAGCTAAGAGCAAAAAAAGAACAAAATTTAAAGCATTGAAATATACCCCTTGATATTATACAGGTGTAACTCTATCACAGCTGTACCTATGATTGACAAGCAATGCAATTTAACCCCAACCAATTTTCCACATGATGTCTTAACCCAGACCTTTCACTTCATTATTGAACTCACATTTTTTAACTATTAGAAATGAAATCGGACATAGTTAAATTTCCCCCTACTTCTGACAATTAATTTTGGGTAGGTTAGCTATGGCTGAAGCAGCCATCTTTTAAAGGGCTACCTTGCTGCCAGTCAATTTGTCTGCTGTTGCCTCCTCATCTATCACATGTATGTCAAGAGACTATAATTATGAAGTAAATATTAATAACCCAGGCATTAGGGGATACTTTTTATAAGAGTGTAAGGTAGTGCAAGTAGGTGTAAATGATTAATGGCATCATAATATTGTTACAATTTTTAAAATAAATTTTAGTTAATTACCATTAGCCATTAAAAATGGTCTCTTTGTGTCTCATGGATTTGGAAAGGTTTGGTTTAACTCTAAACAACCACCATACCACCAAGGCAGGATGCAAATTCAATGAGAGGAACAATTCTTGTAATTAGGCATGTAAACATTACAAGGTTATCAGGTTATACCTTAACATGAACAAAATGCCCCTGTAATGTTGTGGTAGACAAGTACACTTACTGGTAAAAAGAAAAGAATGAAAAAGCAAGGAAAACGCAGTGGAAAATTAATTAAGTTTAGATACACTGACACTTTTGCTGCCCAATACGCAAGTAGGCCTAATAAATCCCAATTTCCTAAGATACATGCAAAACTTTTCCCAATGGACAACACCACTGTTTTGCTGCAATCACTACCATTTTCATGTGGGAAGCACTGGTCCAGTAGCAGAAGTCAGATGAGTTTGGACGGCTTGGATTGGAACCAGTTAAAAGGTACACTTTTGTATAAAATGGCACATGTAACGGAAGTGAAATTACACAGCATAATTCATGCCTACTCGTAATATTTCCTCTAAACTTAATATTTAAAAGAATCAAGGTTGATTCTCCTAAAATCCTAACCATTCTCCGAACAGTATATTTATGATGATCAGTCCATTCTCACTTGATAAGTAAAATGCAACTAAATTACACCCCTGAAATGATGTTCTGTATAGCATACTGGGTGTGACCGTGTGAGTGTGCATGTGCGTGTACATGCATGTATGTATATATACTTGGCCACAAGGGGATAACAACCAATATCTATGCATTTCTTGAACAATATCTGCTTAAAGGTGCAACAAGAGATTTTGAGGCACCCAAATATTGTGTCATAATAGTAATTTCGTATAGAACAGACACTCAATAGATTTGTATTTCGCTACAGAAATGTCTTCAAAAAGAGAAAAAAGGTGATTTTGATTTGCTTATACTTCAAAATAAAACAGGCTAAATTTCGTATTGTTCCTATACGAAATTAGAAATTTCACAATTATTGTAGCAAAGAAACATTTTCAGCTTAATCCTTTTAGATGGGGATATTTTGATGGAAAGCTTTACATCATGGCAAAAATCAGTACTTTCAATTTTTTTTAGGGACACCTGATATGTGAAATCTCTCGTTGCACCTTTTAAGATGCTACTTTCAAAATTTACCAATTATTTTCTTTTTTCCAAACACTATTTTGTAAATTCTAAATTTAAAAAATCTTAAGTTTTACAGCACACCCAGACTACTAATTTATTGTTATTATTTTGGTAAAATGTCATGATCATTTATCATATAATGAAATGCAAAGGTGTAGACCTAATTGATAATTTTAAACAAGAGAAGATACCAGTAGCTTCCCACCATGCATTGCTTCCATTGGAAGTTTTTGTACAGGTTGCCATGTGGATCGTTAGAGATGAAACGCTCTTAAAATGCAAGTTTGTTTTTTTTTTTTTTTTTTTTTCATGAACAAAATGCCCCTGTAATGTTGTGGTAGACAAGTACACTTACTGGTAAAAAGAAAAGAATGAAAAAGCAAGGAAAACGCAGTGGAAAATTAATTAAGTTTAGATACACTGACACTTTTGCTGCCCAATACGCAAGTAATAAATCCCAATTTCCTAAGATACATGCAAAACTTTTCCCAATGGACAACACCACTGTTTTGCTGCAATCACTACCATTTTCATGTGGGAAGCACTGGTCCAGTAGCAGAAGTCAGATGAGTTTGGACGGCTTGGATTGGAACCAGTTACAAGGTACACTTTTGTATAAAATGGCACATGTAACGGAAGTGAAATTACACAGAATAATTCATGCCTACTCGTAATATTTCCTCTAAACTTAATATTTAAAAGAATCAAGGTTGATTCTCCTAAAATCCTAACCATTCTCCATACAGTATATTTATGATGATTAGTACATTCTCACTTGATAAGTAAAATGCAACTAAATTACACCCCTGAAATGATGTTCTGTATAGCATACTGGGTGTGACCGTGTGAGTGTGCATGTGCGTGTACATGCATGTGTGCATATATACTTGGCCACAAGGGGATAACAACCAATATCTATGCATTTCTTGAACAATATCTGCTTAAAGGTGCAACAAGAGATTTTGAGGCACCCAAATATTGTGTCATAATAGTAATTTCGTATAGAACAGCCACTCAATAGATTTGTATTTCGCTACAGAAATGTCTTCAAAAAGAGAAAAAAGGTGATTTTGATTTGCTTATACTTCAAAATAAAACAGGCTAAATTTCGTATTGTTCCTATACGAAATTAGAAATTTCACAATTATTGTAGCAAAGAAACATTTTCAGCTTAATCCTTTTAGATGGGGATATTTTGATGGAAAGCTTTACATCATGGCAAAAATCAGTACTTTCAATTTTTTTTAGGGACACCTGATATGTGAAATCTCTCGTTGCACCTTTAACATGCTACTTTCAAAATTTACCAATTATTTTCTTTTTTCCAAACACTATTTTGTAAATTCTAAATTTAAAAAATCTTAAGTTTTACAGCACACCCAGACTACTAATTTATTGTTATTATTTTGGTAAAATGTCATGATCATTTATCATATAATGAAATACAAAGGTGTAGACCTAATTGATAATTTTATAACAGAGTAGATACCAGTAGCTTCTTCACCATGCATTTCTTCATTGGAATTTTTTGTAGCAGGTTGCCAGGTGGATCGTTAGAGATGAAACGCTCTTAAAATGGCAAGTTCGGGGGGGGGGGGGGGGGGGGAGGGTGTGATCAGTACTGTCAATTTCGTCTTCCATGTTTCATCTACTAACGCCCACATAGTACCTGTCCAAGAACCTCATTGGAAGCATAGCATTGTGGGACGCTTTGAAATCTCTCGGGGGGGGGGTATTTTAAACAATAAGCCATGCAATGATCCATCAATAATAACGCTTTGCTTTGTAATTAGTGAGCAGTAATGATTAATGGTAAAATGAATATACCTCTTAATTCCATGCAAAACAAACAAGAGTTTCTTAATTGATCAATGATAAGCCAAGGTAATTAATGACAAATTTTTAATACATGGTAAGTGCATAAAATAAAATTTGTGTGGCAGCATGGAGACTGGATAGAAGTGACAAGCTTGATCAATACTCCTTTTGCCTGGCCTGCTCTTGGATTCCACCCATTTTGTAATTAGTAACAGTGCATTGATTGAGCACCTCTTTAGTTAATTTATCCAGGAAACCTTAACCATGCATAAACCCATCAAGTCACATTCATTATCATGCTCAGCCAGATATCTTCCAGGCCACTGTACTGAGCTAGCTTGCCACAATACAAGCTATATGGCTAGCTTGCATTGTATACCTAGCAAACAGCATTATTACAAGGTAAATGTTGACAAGGGGCTACTGCCCATTCCATCTCGTGCCCATTCCATCTCGTGTTCCATCTCGTGTTATCATTCTACAAAATGTACAACTGGATATCCAGAAAACACATTCAAGAGTCATAATTATATTTGTCTTATTTCCCATGTAACCACCTGATTAGTGATTACAATAGGTTCATTAAGTTGTTCTACAAGCAAGTTAAATTTCCAGACATCTCAACAGCCTGATTAAAGTGACGTTCATTTGTCAGATTGATTGCAATTGTTACATCAATAAATGGGTGTGTCTCATTAGTACAATATTCACTTCCTCCATGAGGATGATGAAAACAGAATGCATAATGCTGTTATTTTCTCTTTTCCGATTAAAGATTTGCAAGATTTAATTTGTTCTTTGCCTTTTTAAAAAATACAGCAAGTAAACTTGCATCATCCCCCTGGCAAGATGGCAGTCTGGAACCTGACCTCAGATGACCTTTGACCTTGGTCCATGACCTTTGACATCATCCACACATGAAGGAACCCCTATTGCCCCTTAACCCCAAGTCTGGTTTAAATCAAACTTAAACTTTTCGAAGGAGACGCAAAAAACCAAAACCTAACCAAAACCTAACCAAACTGGAACACACACATACACATACATACACACATACGGACATTCGCACCCTCGCAATATTCCCCTCTGCTTTTCAAGCCAGGGGGATAATAAAAAGGACAATAGGTATATACATACCCTGGGGGTTCTCAAGTTTGGTTTGGGTAGGGACGTGCCTCCAAGAATCTGGAAGTAAGACCCACATCTATAACAATGTTTACTGAAAAAGGTATCCACAGCCATACCAGGAATGCAGATTTTGGGGCAAATTTAGACAAATATGCCATTTTTCCTCAAAATTTTGACCTTTTTAGCAAATTAGGAAATTTTTGCCTTCAGATTGAGGAAATTTTCCAACAATATTTAGAAAATTTTGAAAAAACCTGACCCATTACTATACTGAAATTGACATGGAAAAGGTGTCATTCATAATTATTATAGCAGAAGGTTGAAAATTAGACCCACGTTTGCAGTGCATCCCTGCAAATGCCAAGAGATCACAATGGGACATTTGACAGTGTCTTGATTATTTATTTTATAGTCCTGTGAAGTCCATGCATGGTTAAAGGTGCAACAAGAGATTTCACATAACAGGTGTCCCTAAAAATATTAACATTCTGATTTCTGCACTAATGTAAAGCTTTCTATCAAAAATATCCCAATGTGAAAGGATTAAGCTGAGAATTTTTTTTGTTGTACAAAAATTGTGAAATTTCTAATTTACTATAGGAGCAAATACCAAATTCAGCCTATATTTTATTGGAATTAAGCAAATCAAACTCGCCTTTTGTTTTCACCTTCAAGACATTTCTGTAGCCAAATACAAAGTAAGAAATCTATTACGGGACCTATCGATATGAAATCACCACATATGACACAATGGATGTCCCAAAATCTCTCTTTGCACCTTTAATTCAGTTATGTAACAGAGCCTTCAACAAGATATTGCCAGACACTCCACATGAGATCTCCATCTTGCAAATGCATATCATGCGTGTACATATCAGACAAGGCTACACGACATTAATGTACATACCTCATTGTAGCTACCAGCAGTGATCAGATGCACACGCGTACACAGCTCAATGGACTCAT
Source organism: Ophioderma brevispina (assembly GCA_023653785.1). Lineage (NCBI taxonomy): Eukaryota > Metazoa > Echinodermata > Ophiuroidea > Amphilepidida > Ophiodermatidae > Ophioderma > Ophioderma brevispina. The sequence continues at coordinate 87,982 of JAMKCH010069728.1, forward strand.
GCACTTCCTTCCAACACTATAAGTGCAATCGGGCCACATTCACCTGTAATATGGGCTTTGACAGAATGTTTGAAAAAATTTTTCAAGCTTTTCAAGTTGTTTCTTTTTTAGGAATTTATGTCCCCCCCCAAGCATAATGTACTTTTATTATTACAAAGATATTTTCATGTGTTGTTTATTTTTGTGATTCCTATCCATTGAAGACTTTGCATAAAATAAAAACCATTGCAAAAACACAATATTACAGTTCAATAATGATACATTCCATGATCTAGAGAACATTTTACAAGTCTGTACAATGCACTGTTGTTAAGAAGCTATACTCTTTAAAAAAAAAATACCCTCCTGCCGTTGATGCCGTGTAATAGGCCTGTTCGGCCTCCCTTTTTGGGCGAGGTAGCCTACGGGCTACCCTCTCTATTCGCTTGGTTTGACTACTTTTCAAATGGCAGTGTTGCAGAAAATATTCGTGCCGTTAATATCCTCTAAAATCTACATGTAAGATAGTTATGACTGTTGTGCAATTTTACGTCAAATGGATATGTACTCAATAAATAGGGCCCATGAACATGACCGTACATTTACAAAAAGAATATTAATGTTTCAAAGAGTAGAAATACAAAGCGATCACACTTCTACACATGCTTACCGTCGTGAGCGGTTTTCACTAAAAACACGACAGGTAACCTAAAAATAAAACAGGACAAATGAGGGCGTAACAGGCACGGGATTGCGGCCAAGAAATCCCAAATTGTAGACATCGCCATTGGCTTAACACTAAAACGAAATATTGGCGAAAAATAATGAAATTAGTATATGTTGTCAAGGAATATTTTTATTTGTAATTTTTACAGTGACTTGCTGGTTAACAGCGGTCTTTAAATCGTATGAGTGCATTGCATTACAGATGCTTAAAGGAGGATGGCCCGATATAAGATATGAAGGTTTACATCTGATAGTCGGCCTTCACCCCCAAAACCCCTCTGTAAAGTTTCGCACCAATATTTCAATCCATTTGGCTGTGAGAGCTAAAACGTGATTTTGTAAGCCCCATAGAGTACCGGGTGTGTAATCAATTAATATTGGTCCGACAAAATGGGGCACAAAGAACAATTTCAGAAGGTTTATTGGACAAAAAGGTGGCAAAAGAAAACCACAAACATTGTTTTGAACGTGCCACCTATTGTAATTGTTCCCTATAGAAAACCATGCTTTGACTTTCTGTCGTGCACACCAGAAACTACTAAATCATCATCTTATTACATAAAGACGGTGTATTCGGCTTATTCACTTCATGTGCCATCTAATACATTGGTAAGCATTTCAAATATGTAAAAAAAACGGTGTTCGAGAAAAATTGGGGTGCCTCTTTCTGGAAATCTCATGTCTCTTTAAGAATGTAATTTTGATGTTATGAATAAAAACGTTTCAAAATCTTTCACTATCCAAACGGTTGGACTGATTTAATTGCTTTTATGTAAGGGAGGCTTAGAGGAAACATGAATGGTCGGACGTATTTTTGAGATGATCACACCCCCTTTATAATGCTGTCTTAAATTTTTTGCTGCATGCGTAGTACTGTTGACTGATCATGACTGTACGAACTCATCTACTATTATATTTAGACATGGTTGAAAAGTGCATTACTTATTACAATTACCATGATTACAGTGAGGCAGTAGCCGGCGGCAGTAGTTTTATGGTTGCAAAAATGATCTGCAGTCAAGTATAGATGTACTATGTGGTCACCCAGCTTTCTTGTTTACTTGGGTTTCTTGCCAAAATTGAAAGCAACCTTTGTCCTGTGTGTGTGACCTTTGACCTCAGACTTGTTCTTTGCTCAGGTTAGCGGTCCTTTTGGCATTTACACGGCATTTTTATGCAGATTGACCTCCTGCAGATGACTTTTGATATTTTGGGGTCACCCCGAAACCCTGATAATAAACCTCAGGGTGTTGTTTTCTACCTGTATGCCAAACATCAGCTCCATAGATCAAAGTGCGTCAAAACGCATAGTCGGACAGACAGATCTCATTTTTAGTAGTACTAGTGCATTTCCCCCGTGTGTGACCTTTACCTAGATGCGTGTGATCTTTGATCTCATTTTTGTAGTAGTATAGATAGATTGCAATTGCACACTTCTTATAAAATGTGATATTTACGATTCCATACGGTGGAATGACAGGTAAGATGTCATGAAGTAACGAATGTTCTAAGTTTGTATATGAATTGAAATAGTGCAATGGCGTGGATGAAAATTTTTGAAAACATTTTGAAAAATTTAAAAGTCTTTGGGTGGCAGAAGTAAAATTTAAGAAAATAAAATGAAGTCATTGGGTGACAATGTTGCTGAACGTGGGAGCTTTACATTTTGGGAAGGGCTTTATAATATTTAAAACAAAATGTTATTGATAACATTGGTACGTGTGTTGAATCCTGTAAATACTTTACGTCCGTCGGCATGCAAAATATCCGGAATTGCTTCTTCCAGTTCTGCTGGTGAGTCTGCAGTGGTCAATCTTGTGGTGGGTAAGTATAGCGTTGATTGTTTTCTATATGTTCTATAGAATGTTGATTGGTCACATTTTCCCTTTAAAAATCGTAAATGTAAGAGGGATATGAAGCCCCTATTCACTCTGTGTTAAATTACGTTCATGTATGCCTCGGCTAAGTATGTGCACAAAGTCACATAAGTCAACTTGCAAAAACTCCCACAAAATGTCATCTTATTTATCCCTTCCCATACCTTTTACATGGATATTTCCCCTTGACTCGTCCTTTCCTTTTAAAGGAATTTTTATTCTTAATGCACTCTGCCATGTGAGATTTCAGTCAGGGGTTTTCACCCTGTTCTCATTCAAAACTGGCTGCAATGTGCATGTACAGTTTTGACTCTCTGTACATGGGACCGACTGCTTAACATCCCCTTCGAAGGGCAGGATGCTTTCATGCTTCATTTGCCCATGGAGGAGAGTGGTATTCGCTTTTAATCTATAGCTGGTATACAGGTCAAATCCAGAATTGAGTACCAGAATAAATCCCAGCAAGTGTCCCCACCAGGATTCGAACCTAGGATTTTGTTGGTAAATTTGCGCCACAGGCAAGCACCCTAACCACTATGCCATGCTCTCCCACTCGACATTAGACCTAAAACTGTAATTTTAACTTTAATATGATTACCATTTTACCTTGTAACCACAACTCTACATGCCCACACGCATGTCTAACAAGTACCACCTTGAAAAATACTGAACAAAACTGCCACACTTAAGCACCACAAATGGTTTTTACTTTTCGGCATCATCCCTACTCTTATTCCATTCCCTATATATCCCAGCCTGAAAAAATATTTGACAAAACTACCTCACAAATGACTGAATGTTCCACAAATAAATATAACTAATCATGATTTGCTTAATTTTCATATATTGATAAAATGTGTACAGATCTTGTAAACTGTTGCAAAGAATCACTCTGTTTCTGAATCAGATAATTGACAGACACACTCCCCTTTAGATCAGGCAAATGAAAACAGAGCTAAGGATAATAAAATTCATATACATACATTGTAATGTGCATCCTGAATTTACATTCAGGCAAGACAAATATGGGTGTTGTGGAAACCTGGTAGGTAGCTCATTGTAATGGCGTTAGCGGGCTCCTCATCTAATAAGATGAACATTTGCAATATGCTCCACACTTGACAGATGGGCATGTTTGATTTCCCAGGAGAGAAAGAAGTTAAAAGGCATGAGCACAGTGAACACTGGCATTATGCTGGTGAATGAGTGCAGATTATATGGGATGCTATCACATCAACATCAGGCACCTAGCCAGCCAGCTACTCTACATGTAGACCCAGTCACCTACATAATCTATTCTGCCTCAATATGTTTTTGCCTGGGTCAGTGATGAGCCCAGGCTTAGAGGTCACTTCAGCCTGTGAAAGACTAGAAATTATATAGATTTGTAGTCTTACAAAAAAATATCAACTGATCATGTTTATTAATGTTAATGGCATAACGAGACAAAAGTATTCACTGGAAAGAGTGTTAAAATGCTAAAATGAGTAATCATGCTTTATAGTTTATTTTTCAGATAGTTCATAAGTTCCTATTTTTCAATATTTTGTATGTCATGTAGGTATACATCTGTTAATTTTGTCAGAGCATTTTTTAAGTCTATTTTAGAAAAAAATGAGTGTAAAGCCTCATTTTTAAAAGAGAACTGTTCAAAATGACTTTTTGCTCATTCCCTTAATAAAATGAACTTTTTTTCTCAAAATTGCTGACATAATTGAAGATACATAAATCAAAACACACACACGTAACACATGAACACTCTCATGGACATACACACACTTACATTGTAATATGATAAGAATTACTTGTTATTCCATACTCATTTCAAGAATTCTCTTTTAAAAAACAAATGAGTTCAATAATAGTGTTGTACATGTTACTGGTGAAGGTATTGGATTGGAGTTTCCTAACATGAGATATGTCTAAGTTGCCTGAAATTTAACAGAGCTCCCAAATAGCACTAAAGTTGTTATCATTAAGAACAGTTTCAAGTTGACAATATGAATCAATTCTAATATTATTTAGTGATTTACACAAAACATATTTACATGTACCATCAATTTCGGAACAACTTACAAATTTACAATCTCCAAGAGGTAATATATCCAATAGTATTTCAATGAGGGTGTATGATTTAAAGTCCACACACCATGAAATGATGATTATCAAAAAAAAGAAAGCTGGTGACCTTAGGAAATGAACAGAATAAAGTTTCGATTTTTTTCTGTCTTTATAAAGCTTTGGGGGCTTAAAACTGTCAAGATTTTATGTATTTTCCTGTATTTTCAATACACCCAAAAAGCGCCCAATTGCCTTATTATAAATGCATGACGTCATTTCGGTATCACCGATCACGTGATCACAGTGCAAAAATGTAAACACTGACTGTTACTCCTTTCGAGTTGTGATGTTACTGTTAACAATATAGTGTCGAACGCGTGGTCGAACGCCTGCATTCTGTATGTATTAACATTGTTATTTGCAATGTAAGAAGAGAATGAAGATGAGAAAGTTGTTGGTACTTAGTGCGATGAGGATTAATATTGTGAAAACACCTAGACTTCGACTTACAAATACAAGGCCCAGTGTGTGACCCGCGGCCGATCATGGACTGAGCTGCGTGGACGCCAACCATGCAAAACATGCAAAAGTATAGGCCGAAGCGTGATTTCAACTGTATTATTTCTGCACCCTTCATGATTCTTTCGTACACTTAATATGTGCAAATACATTTTTAATGTGTATGAATGTTTGTAGATGTCTGCTTATCATATGAATTATAGTTTATTTGACCGGTGGCGGGTCATGAAATAGTCAGTTGCTGCGCATTCGTATTTCACTCTGCCTGGCATGGCTGAGCAAACTATCCATTCACGATTCACCAACGTTTTTATAATTGATTGTACACATTTTAGACCTAGCAAATTCATATATAAATCATCAAAACGGGGGAAAGGAAGAAACGAGGTTCCGCAAAAAACTGGTACATGATATGTTGGAGGCTGTATCATAGATTGAACGGCAAATTGTACGTATAATTTGGTAAAACGGGCCGTAGAAGCGCTGGCATGAGCTGATATTGATAACATGAACCACCCAGCATTGCCAGTGTGGGGATTTACCCCTGATTAAATGGTCAGTGTTTGTGCTAATACTTTCATTTCAAGAATATTTCTGCACATCATTTCATGGTCTGAAAAGCTTGGAATTGTAATTTAACAACCCCTAAGGACTTAGAAAAAAATGAGTTATGCACGGTAAGACCGGAGTAAGACCACGCCACAAGATACGTGAGCTACGCACGGTGTACGTATTATCTGTTGTGCAGATCAAACGGGGTGAATCATGACAGGCAGAGGGTACACGCGTAAGCTGCCTGGGAGCACTTTTGCGTCATATTTTTGAGGGGGTGAGGTTAGAAAAATCCTGTTCGCTTTGGTTATAAGCTCTAATGTAGATAAAAAATACCTGCCGTATTATGTCAACAATATCCTCTTGCGTGTCAAAAAGTCCGAGAGAAATAAGCCTATTTAAATGTTCAAAAGGAGACATATAGGTTTAAACAGGGGTTTAAACTTACGTAAATTCTGCTTATAATTTGGGTCCAACGATTCCCGGAAAATTTCCCAGGAGGCCGTGACGGTCAGGTTTTTTGACAAGTACGCTCATTCTCCCCCTACATCAATCAGCGAGAATCGATTCAGCCCCAAAACATGACATCAAAACAAGCAATGCCGTCATCACCAAAAATTTGTTCCATGACTGAGAATTACGTGTAGCAGCACATTTTTTGATTCGCACATGCTGTGATTATTCACGATCCCTCGCTTAATACAAGTCCATACAAGTTCTAATCTCGCACAAATAAACAATAATAGTCCGTATTAAGATTTAATACCGATCAAATTAATTTACCTCTCATAAAATTATGTTGGGGATTTCTTGTTCACACTGTTTCAAAATGCTTGGGCACTTACGCTGTGGTATGCATCACCCCACGGTATCCCCGTATCACCTTCGTTGGGTTTCCTCGCCGGGGTATTTCTCACCGGGAAATACCTGGCTAGCTCTTCGCTATCCCGGGTCAATATCCCAATTCTGATTATCATCTGCATATTTTGGACTTGGGTTTGTACTTTTACTTATTTTGGTTGAAGATAAGATCTACAAACTGATTTCCGAACCGTTGGCGCGCGTTTAGTACATGCTTCCAACATGATTTATTGACCTGATACGTTTAATGACGTCACAGGTCTCACCCCCCCCCGCGCCAAATTTGAAGATTTCATTTTGTGTTTTATATCGGTGGTACTAGGAAAGTAATCTTTTTCAGGTAAGTGTACTTACCTGTAGCAGTTTGGAAATAAACTTATGTTTCTCGTTTTATTTATCAAAAGCTTTCTATTGATAGCTAATCATCATTTCATTGTGTGTGGGACTTTAAGTATGCCCCTACATAATCTTTCATGAAAATTTACTACTACTACTGTAAAACACTTTTTATTTCGCGGGTACTTTATTTCGCGAATTGCCGAGAGCTGACATTTTGCGAGGATTTTAAGTTCGCGATTCACAAAATTTTTATTTTAACTAGAAGCGTCCCTAAGTCTGCCGAATTTTGATCGCTGCTTGGCACTTATTACTATACAATTTCCATGTAAAACCTGTTTTTGTTAAAATGCTTACTTATTAGTACCTTACAAATTATGTATCCGACACTCACATGGCCGGCAACCGTCAGTGTAGACAGTACTCCTAAAAATTTGTGTAAGCAGTGTCCGGGCAGTGTACTGCAAGGCAAGAACTTCACTGATCACACTAGCGTCCGTGTAACCATCCCGTTAAACCATTTGCGTGTGACGCGACGTCTTTCAGCAGCTGCGGCGCGTGCTCAAGAACCTTTTAGTTTTAAGATTTTATATAGCCAGGGTAGACAACAAGCTTCTATAACATGATAAAAGCTAAAAAACCAGCGGCTACTGTCCCGTAATTGGACCAAACAAAAACAAATGCAAGTAACAAAAAAAAAAAACAAACAAAAAAACACCCATTATATGACATTTCGAGGCCGACCCTGTTTGAAAATATAGTGTGGACTGGTTTCCAATCCGGGGAAAGTGATTTCGGTTTGAATCATTAATCATGGATGCGCCGCTTTCCGAAAATACACACGCAAACCATGACGGATGAAACATGTTTTCAGGAAGCTGAATAAGTTTGTAATGACGAACCAATAATATTAGCATCAGTTACGGGAATTGAAATTTATTAAACACTTAAAACATTACGAAGCTTTGTTAAGTGGGTGAATACTTCTTGAGTTTGAAGGTACCAGTTGATTAATGTTTGTGTATTATCAGGGACAGTCTTAGCGTTTATTTCGCGCTTTTTTAATTTCGCGAATTTGAAGTTTGATAAAAAATAATCCTATAAAGACTTTGCTCAGTTTGAATCTGTAGGAGGTTCATATATTTAAGAAATGAAGGGTTTCCAGTGTCATTTATGGGCGAATAATGTGTCCGAGGTCAGAAAAACTAAATAATGGGCGAGGCGCAGCCGAGCTCATTATTTAAGTTTTTCTGCCGAGGATACATTATGAGCCCATACATGACACTGCAAACCCTTTATTTCTATTACCTAAAACAGCTTCATTTAATAAGAAAATGCATTGGCGACCCATTATTGCAGAATAATGGGCAGTAAACTGACCAATCAGAATGCTGCATTTTCAATAATGGGCAGCAGAGGTAATAGAATAACAGATTTTGTGCCATGTTGCACATGTTTAGATCTCTCGGACTGATATTACAAGCTATGTTGCAAGCCTCTTCAAGCGGATGTGGTCAACATGACAACATCACTAGCGTGTGTAAACATGGCAGTGAAAAAAAATAGGCCAGTGATACATATCATAAATACTTCCGAAAACACTGGTTACCTCGAAATGGCCCTGAAGAAGGGGATGTTGGATATTGCTAATGAGTGTAAACATGGCATTGGACAAAAGCTTAGGCAAGGGACACATAAACATTGGTAGCCTCAGCCAAGACTGATGAATGGACCTGAACAACATACATGATGACATAAGCTTTACAGACTGCAGTCAATATAGCCTGTTGCCATGGGAAACTGTCAATCAACAACATACCTCAATCAACAACATAATTCAATCAACAACATACAACTTTTCAGCTTCGATTATTATTACACTGAATTACAGCCTAATGGAACTACTTAAACAGCAAACTTGAGTATAGTTCAAAGATATTGAGGAAAAACTTGCAATCATGCTTTTTTAAAGTATATATTTAGATAGATTTTTTTTGTAAGTTTCAGTTATGATAACAAGCATTCTAGTGGTACAACATTATTTCTGTTAATACAATTATGTTAGTCTACAATGGCTTAATCATATCATTCAAATTTTGAAATGAAGTGATAATTAAAATTCTTTCTATTTAAGCTATCACCTCTGTAGTTTCTGACCAAACCACCAGCATGAATATTTTCTGTAACACTTATGCAAGTCAAAACTCAAGTGAACAGAACAAGCTTGCCAAAGTGAGCTCACCCAGAAAGTTAGGAGTCCCCCTCATGTAGAAAAAAATCACATTCACCTCAATCTCCCCCAGGATATTTCTGAGTGTCTGCACACCCAAGGCATTCACATTCAGATGGTGTATGTCAGTAAGACACACCTTGACAAATTTCATCATCTTTCCAACTAATTAACACAAATGATCTGTCATAAATTTGTCTCATTTCCTCAAAGCAGGGATTCCTTAAAACCTTTCCTGCATGTTAAAATTTAAATTAAAAAAATCTAATGACAAACCTATTCAGTTTTCCCAACCCAATTCAATCATCGGAATAATGTAGTATACACACCAACACTTCTCACACTGCAGATGTACTATACCTATATTATTAACATCCCTGTGTCCAATAACTTGAGTTGGATATAGTTTTGACCAAGCATGAGGCAAAGCGTAACTATGACTTATAGTGTTGCCATAGAAACCATAGATATTATGTATTTTGCTTCTACAACACATTTTGCATTTTAAACTCAATCATAGTATCCACCAGTGTATCCCAGGGCTTATTTGTAGAAACATACAAATCATAGCACCATTAGACTACTTCATAATCTTATTTCTTCTTATAGATTTCTTTGAACTATTGTAAGAAAAAAAAAATCTAACCCCAAGTTATAAAGCATTTTTCCCTTTTACACACAAATACTCTACAAAAAATCAGACAATTGCAAAACAAGTTGAATCACTGTGGCTATGTTTGCAGCAAGTGGCAAAATGACCCCAAACAAACCTTCCATTTTGTTCTTGGTTCAATAGATGTCTTTGAAAAATTCAATTCCAATGTTTAAACAAATACTAGGCGGTCACCTGGCTTTTGCTATTACCTGGCTTTTTTAAAGTACTGCGTGTTTGAAAACCATTTTTCACAATTACCTGACTTCCGGGGCACAAATCTGCTAACCGATCAAACTTTGTCTGGCCTGGCCCAAGCTACAACATCCATGCACCAAGTTTTGTGAGGGTACAACCCCCAACCTCAGAGAAAAAAGACAGACAGACACACAGACAGACGTGGCCCATTATAATATCAAAAAATTGTAACGGCAAAAAATTGTTTCCTTGGCCTCCAGCACTAACTATTGGATGTATTTGTCAGATGGAGAAACTTTTTTTCTTAAATTTTCTGTAATTTTGAAAATTAGGGTCAGTATTCTTTTGTACCGTCAAAGTTTTTCCCCAATCTTCACAGAGTTTTCCCAATCTTCGTTGTAACTGTGCCCTAATTGTCGCCTGCCAGACGATTTTCCACCATCTTAAAATTTACAATAGGACTGCGCATGCAAACTCGGGCTTCATAAGAAATAAGAATGGGGTGCAGGCAAAAAAAAAACCTGTAAAGATATCCATCTTTATATGCAAAAATATAGGTATGTTTTTAAACACTCTCAATGAATTGGTAAAAGGGTATTTTTTAAGTGAAATTGTCCTTGTTCTTCTGCGAAATAGGGGTAAATATTCAAAAATTGTCTTAAAAACGTGCAAAATAGGGGCGTTTTTTAATTTTCTGAACACGCATGTGTTAGGCTTATGCCTTTGTATGCAGGGTGACCCCATTGGGTATGCAAAAGAGATGTGGGAACTCAACATTCGCCTTTTAACTTCCTTGGTAAACGCAAAGACACAAGTCTGCTCTTTCCCTCATATTTTACTCGTCACAAATTATCACTTTAATGGGAGCAATCCAAAACAGATTAGAGCCCTCAGACAATCACTGTTATCAAGGCTAAGAAAGACTCCTGAACGTGTCATGAATTAGATCTAAAACCCAAGGCATCAGAAGGGGGAAAAATCACAAGGAGGATGCAACTTGGTATACTGGCTGGGTAAGCATCGTAATAAACATGTGACCAGCCATGGTGCCGTGACTTGAAATATAGGGGGTCAAATTCAACCTATGCATTTACAAGCGTCATAGTTATATAAATGTGTGACCAGCCATGGTGCCATAACTTGAAATATAGGGGGTCAAATTCAACCCAGAGGGTGTACTGAGTAAATTCCACAATGCAACAGTTTTGGGAAATTTCACCTCAATAGGGTCATGTGATCCAACCAAAACCCTATTTTTAACACATAAAAACCCTGACTTTTACACTCATTTTAGCCCCCAAAGCATTAGTACTTAGGGAATTTTTAGCATTATCATGAAATGTTTTGTGGTTTTCTAACTTCTTGTACACTTTTTCCTCTTAGTACTGACATGTGTTTTGTACAGTACAGTATAGGCATATTGCAATGCATTATGGGATTGGTTCAAAACACCCTCTGAATTCAACCTATGCATATGCAAGTCTTAAATAGGGTATCATATTTACCAAGTCTCAGATAGGGCATTGTATGAGTAGAACTGTTGCTTTATAGCCAATTTTAATATCACAACACTGTTCAAATACTTGGATGAGTGGAACAGTAATTTTGTTGAAGATCTTCAGAAACATGAAAACAATGGGTGTCATATAGGGTACCATTTCATCTACTTCTGATCTGTCATATGTGGTCTTCTCAAATGTAATTATAAAGGTATACCTATTAACCCTAATGCCACAACTGTTTCTAGCCTCCCGGGAGGGAGTGAAGGAACAACGAAGAGGGGAAGAAGAAAATTCACAAATTCGAGTCGGTCTTGAACCCGGGGCCCTACAGGCCACAGTCCCATGAATGGGGATACCACGCTATGACATGTCCGACCAGCGATTTCATGCCCATATGAGTCTTCATTTGGTGACGTCATCCCTACATCTGGGACTTAGTCCAGTTTTCTCACTCAGTGCTGTGGGATTTTGTGTGATTCAGTGCTCTTATGGTTTATAGGTACACCTCAAGGGAGCACTCCACTTAAAGTCTGACTCAGAGATTTCGAAATATTATTTTTTTGTGTAATAATGAAAAATAGTCAACTTGAACTAAAGATAGTAACCTAAAATGCACAATTCCGAATTTGAGATGAATCGGATTTTTCGTTTTGATGCAGTAAACATTTATGTGTAGTATTACGTCCCATAGGATACTGTGTATAACAAAAATTCCGGATCCGGAATTTGAAAACAAAGTTGTGATTTTCTATATGAAGGAATTGGATTTAAGCTTAGCAATTTCACACAGTGATTAGTATATGGACAAGCATTATGTACATGCAAAAAAATACGATTTTTTGGAAATTGAGGGCGCCCTCCTCCGGAAATCTCTGAGTCGGCCTTTAACACCAAAACCCAGATGATTTTGCCCATGCACACACACACACACACCCTCATACACACACACACACACCCACATACTACCAAAGTAATCCGTATGTGTCACACTGCTTGCAGCAAACAACACAAAATATTAGGTTGACCTCCTATCTTAGGAATGGATATCACCATTTCAAAAACTGGAGGAAAGCCAAATATTGCATCACCTTTTTGTCTAAAGCTGGAAGGATGATCATGTCACTGATTACAGTGTCAAGGTGGTTCCTTTTTCCTCTTGAGATTGTGTCAACATGATGGTTTATGACAGAAAGTTTATTACACGTCCTTTACTGTCAAACACATTTTAGGAACGCAACAAAATTGTCTATAGTTAATGAAAACATGTATACATTTTTCCTGATAAGCATCCATGCCTTATTTGCCAAACTATTGCGTTTTAGACAAAAATTCTGAAATATCAATCCAAATTTCACTACTTAAAGTGAAAATGTAACTTTTGGAAATAATCAGTTCATGAAATGTTTATCAGCAAAGACATTTTATATTTTATTTTTACAAACAGCCGGGGGGGGGGGGGCAACTAAGACAGTTTATTCTAACAATAGAATTGATTTTTATCATTTAAATATTGCTAATAACAAGAGATAAAACATTTCAAGATCAAACAGCAATATCTCCACCAATCTATTTGCTCTGTAGAGAGAATGCAATGGTAGTATAATTCAAGGGTTTAGTGCAAGAGGCCCCATCTGCAATAGCTGCCATTTGTCAGTTGTGTTCTTATTAAGTGTTATACTGGCCAAATCTAACATGTGGCAGCTATTGCAGATGGGGCCTTTTTGCCCTAAACCCTCAATTATTGTGTTTGTGTTTCATTAACATACTTATTTTCCCTAGTGAGAGTTGGTTTGCATCATACTTGGATTAGCAAGGTGATATTGCTTAGGGTGCCCACTGGGGACAAGTAATATGCTTTGTATCCATCTCAGCCAAATAGAAGAGGATAACTGGTCAAAAAGTGAGTGTTCATGAATAAGTTATGCTACATGCTATAGATTTGAAGGTGTCCCTTCCCGATTACAAAACATATTTTTCTGTTTCACAGGAAAGGCCATCACTTAATTTTAACACTTGAATTTTACATACCACTTTAATGCTTGTGGTAATTATGTGTATTATAACAGCTCATAAATATAAACACATGTGAAAATAACTTCAGGTGAATTCAAGATGGTTGATAGCTACCACATTTTGTAAAATCTGTACAATTAAGATTTCAGAATAGGGTGTCATATTTCCATTAGACTTTTGCCCTTGAGATGCTTCTTTGGGCGAAGTCACACCAGGAGCCACTGATCAAAGCGCATTGAAGGAATGAATTGGCAATCGTGCCGTGAGCGTCCTGTAGGGCGGATACGTGCGCATTATAAACGGACATGATTAATGAATTTTGGTACAATTTATTATTTATTATTATTAATGAATTTCGGTAAAAGTCCATTTTCGGCTGGCAGATTAACATGTCAACTGAGTTCATACCTGTGTGTGTTTGTGCGTGTATTGAATGACATATACTTCCGAGGACCTAAAACAATTCTCTCAAACAAAGGTCCTCCTAAGTATAACAATGGACTTCATTCTGTGTTTGGCTTTACGACCGAGGACGCAGATCCTTTGAAGTCCTCAGAAGTATAGGCCATACAAAAATGTGTCTATCTAACGGCCGCAGCCGAGATGCTGTTCACCATGTAGCGCCAAATGTCCCTGTTTGTCATTAGGTTGGGGATGTCATATGGATCCTGCTGGATGTCTCGAGCAATCACATCAATGTAGTTAAAGGGGCGACGACCCCTGTTTTGGCATGGTAACTTCCAACATGTGACGTCTGAGACTACTTGGTCAATCGCACGATGACAAAAAAAAAAAAAAAAAAAAACTGTGTGTGTTTGTGCGTGTATTGAATGACATATACTTCCGAGGACCTAAAACAATTCTCTCAAACAAAGGTCCTCCTAAGTATAACAATGGACTTCATTCTGTGTTTGGCTTTACGACCGAGGAGTCGAGGACGCAGATCCTTTGAAGTCCTCAGAAGTATAGGCCATACAAAAATGTGTGTGTATCCGTGTTTGTGTGTGTGCGTGCATGTGCGTGCATGCACGCGCATGTGGGTGCACTTGAGTAGTGTTTGACACTATGCAGCATCACAGTTTTAAAGGCAAGGAAAAAAAGCCAACACTCATCCACTCTTAGCTTGAAACTAATTTGCACATAAAAATCACAATGTGTTTAGCAGTCTGACATAAAATAGGACCTAGACAACAAGCCTATTCTGTTATTGGACTTGTAATAATGATCGAACAAGACGTTCAATCATCCCAAATAGATGATTAAGGTAGCTCCACTGACAAAATAATATGATAGAAATGATTACAAGCATCAGGCAGGAGCAGCGACCATGGTAGTATTATGGGTGATCAAGACCCATTAAATGTCAGCGATGACTCGGCATCATTCAACTAGCATTATTGTTGTGCTGTCATCTGCTACCAAGGACTAGTCAACGTTCCTACTGCATGCTCATCAACATAATGAAACACTCAATTCCATTAGAGAATGCACCCTCTGTGGCGAAAATGTCATTTTTGTTACTTGGCCTTCTGAGAGGTGCTCTGCCCAATTACAACATGATTTTAAGTGCTTCATGGGAAATGCCATTGGTAACATACCTTAAATCCAAATTTTATTTCAATCCAACATACCATTTCAATTACACTACCCCAAATATTTTTGGTAACCATAAACAATCCAGTTTTTGGCAATTTGTCACCAATAGCTGGTCATCTCCTGACCCATCTTTCAACTAAGAACCCCT
Source organism: Ophioderma brevispina (assembly GCA_023653785.1). Lineage (NCBI taxonomy): Eukaryota > Metazoa > Echinodermata > Ophiuroidea > Amphilepidida > Ophiodermatidae > Ophioderma > Ophioderma brevispina. Next base: position 103,232 of record JAMKCH010069728.1, read on the forward strand.
CCCCTCCCCATTGACATTGTTGAATGCATTATTTGACATAAACATCTAGGTATCTCTGTTTAGACCATCTCACATCATCAGTGTTAACAAACACAGGTAATCCTGTACATGTAGCACTGGCATCTTGAGTCAACTCAAGCATGACTATGACAACACCTTACTACTTGGAGCTACTGAATACGACCTTACAGAATACAGCCGGACGATTGATATTTTTGGTTGGACGTGATACACCCAGTGCCCCTTTGCTACATTGTCTTCATTGGTTACCAATTATGTAATAAGGGCATTGACTTTAAGATCTTAGTCATCATATACAAATGTGTCAATTCTCAAGCTCTGGAATATTGGAACAATCTCATCGTTTTAACAAAAATATATGCCACTTGCTCATCGTATGACGTTTAACACCTTTTCATACCCAGAACCCGGACATGTACAGAAGATATGCATTTCATGTCACTGATCCATGACTGTGGAATTCTCTTCCAACTAACATCAGGCAGGCCAAAGCACTGGACATTTTCAAGGCTCAACTGAAAACTCATTTGTTCAATTCCCTTTAATTACATTTTGTTTTTGCTATTTTATATGTTAATCTTTCATGTAAAGCACTGTGTTGATTGCTAGGGCACTATATGAATGCTCTGTAGTATAGTATAGGCATGACAACTATATTTCCATTCAATGGGGTATATTCTGCATTTTAATAGCACAGACCCTAGTTACTGATTGCTTATGTCATTGTTCTGCCTGCATGGAGGAGTGATATGGTCAATGTAATTCACCACAGAAGTAGTGATGTAACCGCTCATAACATACGCTGTTTCCCTAGCAATCGGCCCACACTATTCACAGAGCACATGACATGCATGACAAGGACTGACTGCATGTTTTATATGCCCTATGAAATGTGTGGATCGATTGCCAGGGCAACAAATCCTGTTATATGGCACTTCTTCAGTGAATTGGAAAATAAACGATCCCCAGAAATCATATTTCATAAGAGGTGATGCTCCCTTCGAGAAATGGGTATTAAAAGAGTGAGAGAGTGAGCAAAATAGAGAGAAGATAAAATCCGCCTATTTCTACCCCTCTGGCAGCTTCTTTAAGCACTTTCAGTATGTTTCATGTTTTCTATTTTTCCCTTTCACCCTCTAACTGTAGGTCACACAACTGGGTGATCATTAAAGGTGCCTGTTCCGATTTATGTCTATTGTGTTCTCTATATGATATGAGAGCCTGGCACAAGTTTGCACATACTCCCCATCAAGTACTGTGGGAACTTGCGGTTTTGATGGTAGAAGAGATAATGCATACAAAGCCTTATACTGTGCTGATATTGATGGTTAACCATTAAAACTGCCTTTTTGTTTATATCTTGGGAATGAAATGATTTGAAGGCTCAAATTTCAGAACGACAATGAGAAAAATATGGCCTTCATCTGATACCAAAATTCGTACTACTTCCGGGTACATCAGGGGGTCCAAAAGACGATCGGAACATGCACCTTTAACTCTAAACTGAGAGAAATAAACATGATGGCATACACCAATTCATATATTTGCAGTTTACAGCACGATCGTTTACAAGCTTTGGGCGACAGGCAGTTTTGTCCATTTTCTTCTATTCAATCGAAAACATAATGGATGATATGTCTTAAACATATTTCTATTATTTGAAAGAAGTGAACATATTGCCAGATCACCAAATCTGTACTTTGTCAACAATTTTCATATTCAGAGTTCACATCTTGCTGACATGTTGACAATGAAAATAATTATACCACAACAGCACTATAAATATAAGCAGGACCGTATGCAGGATTTTTTGGGGGGTGCAGGACTTTAAAAAGTAGACTTTTTTTTGTTAAAGTGGACCTGAATCCTGAATATAAGCAAGGATATGAGGAAATACATTTTTGCTGCAGATTTATCAGAAATTCAATTACATATTTAATGGAAACCAGCAAACTCTTTCCTGTTTGGTTTTCATAGCCAAAGGAAATTATCTCTAAGTTTTAAAGGTTTCTGCATCATTTCACAATGCTTGGAAATCCCCCTTAACAGAATTATTATTAGGCCTTGGATTTGATTAGGTTGGTTTTGAGACAATAGACAATCTAAAATGTATTCATAACCAACCTTTCCAACCCCTCAAATTGTCTGTTGGATATGTTGTCTGTTTTGGATGTGCATCCCAATATGATTATGTGACCTATTTTCATGCTTAAATTTTTTGTTATGAAATCAATTTCAGTTTAGACAAATCCTGTTGGGTAGTGGGATCAAAAGGTTAAATTTTATAACCTATATTGCATTTTAACATTTAGTCAAGGGCCATTTAATCACTTACTGAAGCATTCAGGGCTTTAATGGTCTTATTAGCCTTTTAATTTTATGCTAGTAATATTCTAGTTTTCCAAGTTGTTGATAACGTTCATGTTTTTTAAAATACATATATTTCTGTTAGGACAAATGACTGCCAGGTCCCTTCCCTTGCATGATGATATTGATGCCATTTTTGCTGCTGATGAACATTTGGACCTACAGGCAGACCAGAGGTTCTATAGAACCCTTGTCCACATCAGCCATTTTTTTGTATTAGGAGAAAACCTTCTGTAGCATTGTTGGCAGGTGTGTGTGTGTGGTGTGTGGAGCACCAAGAGGATTATTTTGAAAAATGACCGACAACGAACTACATAGGCCCAGTCAGTCCTTCAATAATCATCAACATCATCAGCTATGTCAGTCTACTGCTGGACGAAGCCTCAACATGCTGGATTATAGGCTACCCTTCCACGCTGGCCTAATGCAGGCTGGAAGGGACTCTGGTACCAAGAGCAATTTATGCAGGTAGCAGACTCGGGATGGTCCCCTATTCTTTTTTATTAAGGTCTGCAACTTTTTACATGATCAGGAATGACTCCTCTGATACACAGGACCAACAGTTTTTCATGACTTTCCACAAACCATGAGGTGCCGAACACCCATTGCACACACATGCACATTTGAGGGAGTCTTTGCCAAGCTCCATTCCTTACAGAAAATAATAAAAAGCTTTTCAGACAAGTTCATGTCCTGCTTACTCTAGTACATATTGACAGATTAACTTCATATTTGGTCAAAATGAATCATTGTCCCGAGAATGCAAGACCCATCTGGGGTCTATGCAGTTTAACCTTTAATGACCCCTATGAGACCGTTGATCTTGTTAGCCATTATGTCCCTGCCACATTGATGTTGGAAGTTTTAACTAGAAGTAATTTTTAAAAGGCTTCAATTTCAGAACCAAATGTCTGAATTTAATAAAAATTTCAATTTTGCAAAATGGAAACACATTAAGACAAAGTTAAGATAGACATAACTGTAAATTCACCTGAAAATGAAGTGAGAAATATTTCAGTTGCAGTAAAAGAGAAATTCCAAATGCCCCCCTTTCAATCTGGTAACATTTTAATCAAAAAAACATTATCGCCACGTCTAGATGATAAATCATAATATCCAAATCCAGAAACAGTACAATCAACATAATTAAAAGTGTGTAGGACTTTGACTTTCCAATGTCTTAAGTATGGAAATAACAGGAGTCAAATATCAGGGCGAGATACTTTGAGGGCTGCTTGTGAATGCTTGGGTGCCATGACAACCGCATCCCAATGTTTCCTTGAGCAGCCTTTTTCTCCCTAATGTAACATTAGCTGGGCACCCAAGGCGCCCATCGCATACTAGTCCATGCATGGAGTGCAAAGCAAGGAAAATGTACAAACAGGCTAAGATTACAAGCCACATAATACCATTTGTTTGTTCCATTATACAAAGAACAATGCTTAACCTCTTAGAAACACCTGTCATGTCAATTTAGTACTATTATCCTCCATCCTTTAAACTAGGTACTCTTCTTGTCTTTGTCAAAATATTATAACATAGCAAAAAAAAATCTGGATTCTGATTTTGAAAGACTAAAGCATTCTGAAATGTAAACATTTTAGAAGAATTAAATTAGATTGGGTGATTTTCAACTGAAGCAAAGATAGCATTTGATTTGTGGCAAAAAATGATAGATTTTCAAAGAATACCCCTATAATCGGCTCACATGACCTCTCACGCAATTGGATTACACCACATGAACATTGGGCCAGTGGTTCTTCACCAAATTTGGCTGCAATTGGCCCAAGTGTTTGGACAGGAGAGAACAAATTAAAACAACTTTAACCAAAATAACCGGACATAACACATGTATACAAACACAACAGAAATAGTGATTTCTTAGTCTTGTTCTGAGCAAGTTCAGAGACAAGACAAAAATGAAAGAACTAGAGTGAGGCTCGAACCCAAGACCATTGACTAGAGTCTACACCAATGGATACTAAGTCATTTCAAATGAGAAGTAGCTTCGCCATTCCTCATTTCAAGATGACAGTAAGAAAAAACAAACTGCAATATTAGCACCCTCAAGTATAATCCCCGCCGAAATGTTGCGATCACTCACACGCAATAAAGGCAACTTCAATTGCCCCACCCCTTTCCCCAAACCCCGCAAACACCCCACCCCCTCCCCAACACCCCGCAAAACCCCACCCCCTCCCAACCATCATCCCAACACACCACAAACACCCCACCCCACCCCCTCCTTAACACCCCTTCAAACCCCCAACCCCCCCCCAATTACCCTGTAACACACCTCCCCCTTCCCCAACCACCCGCAACCCGCCATTCCCTCCCGCAAAACACCGCGTTATAGTTTTCATCCTCATCCTCCCCAAAACCCTTCAACACTCCCACCCCCTCCCCAAACCCCGCAACACTCCCACCCCTCCCCAACACCCCGCAACACAACAACCACCTTCCCAACACCCCGCAATACCCAAACACCTCACACCCCCCCCACCAATACCCAACTCCCTCCCCAACACCCCGCAACTCCTCACCATCCCCAACATCCACCCCCTCCCCAAAACCCTCCCCCTCTACCTTATAGCATAGCCGTCTCATGTAGCGAAGGAAATTTTGCCTATTTACAGCAATTACGCATTATTAATTAGCTCATTTGCATACCTAGCCGCATATATCATAACTTTTCAAATTGCAAAAAAGATGTGTACCATTATAGGCTTTCATTGAAGTGCAGGAATTTTGAGTATCGATGTATGTTTGCAAAATATAGCAATTACGCTGATTTTTGCATATTAATTAGCTCAATTTGCATCACTCAATTGCACGAAATATTCCAAAATCTAATCAGGCAAAGAACTCTTCAAGCCCGCTTGCTTCCACAAAGGACATCATTATAGCCGTAGGAACTCCAGAAACAGAAAACATGTACACAGGCCTGACAGGATAATTCTCATAAATTATGCAATTAGGGATACTTAATTAGCATATTTTACCGCCACAATCTAATAGGTCGAGAAACGAACTATCAACCCGCTTCTTCCACCAAGTTTACAGAATTGGCGCCCTTACGGAACCTCAGATACATCGTATACAAACAGGGTTAATTTTTGTCACGGAGGAACGGACGGACGGACGAAAGGCCGACTACGGAGCTGCAATTTTATAGTCCCCGTTCCGACTCGTTCGGCGGGGGACAATAAACAGCTTTTCAGACAAGTTCATGTCCTGCTTACTCTAGGACATATTGACAGATAATCTTCATATTTGTCACAATGAATCATTGTCCGAGAATTGCAAGGACCCATTGGGGGTTATGGCAGTTAACCGTTAAGGACCCTATGAGACCGTGATCTTGTTAGCCATTATGTCCCCCTGCAACATTGATGTGGAAGTTTTAACTAGGAGTAGTAATTTAAAAGGCTTCAATTTCAGAATCAAATGTCTGAATAGTTAATAAAAATTTCAATTTTGCCAAAATGGAACACATTAAGACAAAGTTAAGATAGACATAAACTGAAATCACCTGAAACTGAAGTTGATAAAAGTGAGAAATATTTCAGTTGCAGTAAAAGAGAAATTCCAAATGCCCCCCTTTTAATATGTGGTAACATTTTGAAATCCAAAAAACATTATAGCCACGTTAGATGCGCTATAATAATATTCCAAATCAGAAAAAAACAGTACAATCAACATAAGTAAAGTGTGTAGGACTTTGACTTTCCCAATGTCTTAAGTAGGAAAATAACAGGAGTCAAATATCAGGGCGAGATACTTTGAGGGCGGCTTGTGATGCTTGCGGTTGCCAGACAAACCGCATCCCAAGTTTCCTTGGCCAGCCGTTTTTTCTCCCTAATGTCAACATTAGCCGGGCACCCAAGGCGGCCCATAGCATACTAGTCCCGCATTGAGTGCAAAGCAAGGAAATTGTACAAAAAGCTTAGATTACAAGCTCAACAATCACATAATAACAATTTGTTTGTTCCATTATACAAAGAACCATGCTAACACTCTTACGAAACACATGTCATGTCATTTAGTACTATTACTCATCCGTTTTAAAACTAGGTTTACTATTCTTGTCTTTGTCAAAAATTAAACATAGCAAAAAAAAATCTGGATTCTGATTTGAAAGCTAAAGCATCTGAAATGTAAACATTTTTGAAGAATTAAATTAGATTTGGGTGTTTTTCAACTGAAGCAAAGATAGCATTGATTTGTGGCAAAAAAAAAAATGATAGATTTTCAAAGAATACCCCTATAATCGGCCACATGACCTCTCACGCAATTGGATTACACCACACATGACATTGGGCCCAGTGGTTTTCACCAAATTTGGCTGCAATGGCCCAAGGTTTGGACAGGAGAGAACAAATTAAAAAACTTTAACCAAAATAACAGACCTAAACAGTATACAAACACAACAGAAATAGTGATCCTTTTTTTTTTTTTATTTAGTCTGTTCTGAGCACGTTCAGAGACAGGACAAAATGAAAGAACTAGAGTGGGCTCGAACCCAAGACCATTGACTAGAGTCTACACCAATGGATTAATAAAGTCATTTCAAATGAGAAGTAGTAGCTCGCATCCTAATTTCAAGATGACAGTAAGAAAAAAAAACCAAACTGCAAATTAGCACCCTCAAGTATAATTCCCACCGCTGGCACCCCATGGAAACCCTGCCAATAACATATTTCATAAGTGCTATCTTCAGTAGATTGGGTTCAGATCCCTTCATCAGAAGACATTACTTTTACTTTATTAATCCGAGAACGCCAGGATGATCAAACAGACAACAATAGTAGATGAAAAATATTTATAGCAAGTAAAACTGCTATAATTTTATCTTAATAAAAATATCATCTAACTCATTGCATAGGGAAAGGAAAATTCTTCATGTTAAAATTTGAAGTTACACAACCTCTGCCGACCTCAAATTACTTTTAACTATTCATATCCTCTACCTAAGCTAAGAATGGGAGAACCAAGTTTCATCAAAATCAGTTAACCCCTGATATGAATGTAGCATTATGCATTAGTGACTCTTTACTTTGGCAACTGTTACTTCAGTGAAAACCTAAGTTTAAGGTTGCATGAGAATGATCTTTGACCTGCTCATGTTGTGTATACTCTACATAAGGCTAAATTATACAAAGGTCCTAATAAGCCTCACAAATAAAACTTTAAAGAGTTTACAAATTGATAAAATATTCATAAATGGTGTTTATCATTTAATAAGATTGTCTTGAAATATGTTTAAAGAGGGATGACCGGATTTAAGTCTATAAATTTTTCATCTTGATAGAAGGCCTTCACCCGAAAACCTGTTAAGTTTCGCGCCGATATTTCAATCCGTTTTGAAGTGAGAGCTAAAAACATGATTTTGTAATCCCCATAGAGTACTGTTTAAAATTAATATTGGTTGATCAAAATGGGGCATATTTTCGCTCATAACATCCAAGCCAAACATCCTTTAGCCTAAGCCTTCACAGGGTAAATGAGAAAAATAGCTTTCTTCTGATACCAAAATTTTCACCACTTCCGGTAAAATCTGGGGTCCCTGGGGACGATGCTATTAGCTATCGGACCATGGACCTTTAAGGAATTGTACTAGAAGTTGATGAATATAGTGGGCCTAAGCACGCATCCAATATGGCCGACTTAAGCGCCCTGGTGCTTTTGAGATGAATACGGAACTGGAAAGATGCAGAGAGGGGATCGCAAAAGAAGCCAAATAGTACATTCAATGCTGAATAATGGGCAACCCATATTAAGATGATCCACCTATGTTTTGCAAACTAAAATTCTAAGGTCATAAATAAAGGTAAGTACAAAGAGATGTGCATTCTGCAAAGCACTCTAATTAAACATTGCTGACAGCCATTTGCACCAGCAGAATATGTTCCTCAGGATTTGGGATTGAGTGAAACCACAAGCTGATCCAGCCCATAGGAGTGTCAATTGTGATGAGGTTGCAAGGGACATATTTGACAAATTGACACCTACCAGTACAGTTAAAATGTGTCGCATGATCTTCTTGAAAATATTGCTGATATTATGCACAGGTCAACTCTAAATCCCTTGTAGCTAGCTATACGGATGACAGGCATTCAATATTATCCGCTGTGCCTACAACCCATACACTAGTACTGTGAGGTTTGGTCAGTCTTCTATTAATTAACCCCATGCCTGGAAAAATTGGGGATTTGGGAATGACATTCCTGGGATATTTTGCTATTTGGAGGGAAATTTTTTACCTTTAAATAAAGAAACATACATAAGAATTAAAGGGAAATTTTGAAATCTTGGAGGGAAATTTTGCAATCTTGGAGGGAAATTTGGATTGTATTCCCGGGATATATTAACCCTAATATGTCTGACCGGCAATAGCAAGCTATCAAGTAGTGATGTCCGATCAACATTTTATTGGTATCGGCCAATACCGATATTTTGGTACACTAATCAGCCCAAAACCAATCCAATACCGATTATTTTTTAATGATCACGTCTTCATTTTTCCATATCACAATAAAACACTATACCTGTAAGGAAGTCCTCTTGTTGTACTTGCTATTCAGACGAGATATTTCATAAACAAAAGCATAATCCTTGTAATTACGACCATGTACATGTATACAGTGCACTAAGTGGGTTTTGTTTTTTTTTTCACTATGGCATTGTATTGTTATTTTTCATGCTAGTCTTTTTTATTTTTTTTTTTGAAAATTTACATAGGGTCGAAATAATTGGTGGGGTAGATCGGTAGTAGGGGGATTTTCCGATCACTGATACCAATCAGATTTGATTGATATCGACAAAGATACCGATATACCTATCGGATCGGTACATTTAATTCCTGAATTTTGCTGGTCAGCCCACAGGAGATAAATTTACACTGCTGCTAATTGCTGGTGGGATGTGTTCCCTCACACCTCAGCGTTAAAACTTTTTATCTCCCGTGGGCCGACCAGCAAAATTCAGCAATGTGTACAACTTGATTGCTGATCATATTTACAATGTTAATAAACACATTTTCACCAATTTTCATCATAATTATATCCTGCTAATTCTGGAATTCTGACTTCATTCTGCTTCTTTCACGAAGACCTGGACACCATGTAGTAGGGAAAAGAACTGGTGCCTGGGTCCCATTTTTTTCCTGTCCCATCGGGCGCAAAAAGTCAGGGACCATAGAGTAAAAACTGCCCAATTATTATTTTCACTTTCATTATCTTTATTATTAAAAAAAAAAAAAAAAAAAAATTTGATTGATATCGACAAAGATACCGATATACCTATCGGATCGGTACATTTAATTCCTGAATTTTGCTGGTCAGCCCACAGGAGATAAATTTACACTGCTGCTAATTGCTGGTGGGATGTGTTCCCTCACACCTCAGCGTTAAAACTTTTTATCTCCCGTGGGCCGACCAGCAAAATTCAGCAATGTGTACAATAATTAGCCCAAAAACCAATCCAATACCGATTATTTTTTAATGATCACGTCTTCATTTTTCCATATCACAAACAAACACTATACGGTAAGGAAGTCCTCTTGTTGTACTGCTATTCAGACGAGATATTTCATAAACAAACAGCCCATATCCGTTACGTACGACCATTTACCGTATATGCAGTGCAAGAAGTGGTGTTTTTTTCCATAGGGCATTATTGTTTATTTTCATGCTAGTTTTTTATTTATTTTTTTGAAAATTTACATAGGGTCGAACTAATTGGTGGGGGTAGATCGGAGTAGGGTGATTTTCCGAAACTGTACCAATCAGATTGATGATATCGGACAAAGATACCGATAACTCTCGGAGCGGTACAGTAATTCCTGAATTTTGCTGGTCAGCTCATGGGAGATATAAGTTTACATGTGCTAATTGCTGGTGGGATGTGTTCCCTCACACCTCTCCAGCGTTAAAATTTTTATATCCAGTGGGCCGACACAGCAAAATTCAGCAATGTGTACAAGTGATTGCCTGAATTGCCGGTCGGACGTGTTACGGTTAAGTTCAACGAGGACCAGGAGCCAAAAATCCGAAAGAAGAGGCTCCTGGCACTGAATCTCTCAGAGAACCAGGAGCCACTTTCGGGGACCAGAGTCATTTTCCAATGTAATAAACACATTTCACCACGTTTCATCCTAATTATATCCTGCTAATTCTGGAATTCTGACTTCTTCTGCTGCTTTCACGAAAACTGGACACAATGTCGTAGGGAAAAGAACTGGTGCCTGGGTCCCATTTTTTTCCTGTCCAAGCGGGCGCAAAACGTCAGGGAACATAGAGTAAAAACTGCCCAATTATTATTTTCACCTTTCATTATCTTTATTATTATTATAAACATTATCATGAATTATATTCTCATCATATTAACAGCAACCAGTTTGTTTTCAAATCAGCAGGACGCACAAAGCACAGTTGGGGAGATACTAAGACTTACAAGAAGCACCCTTTTCTGGATATGATTACAGATCCCACTCAAAGCCCAGAACTAGGTGCATCATATGTACTAATTGCTGTCTAGACCCACTGGAACTGCATATTATGTGTACAGCAAGCATGAGCTGCAATTGCATGGCTTGCTTGACACTGCATATCATTTTAATTTCACTATGGGACTATAGTAGTTGCCACTAAATAAACGGTCGTTGCAAGGTCTTGCAGTCTGAAATGTTTTCTTTTTTTATGAAATAGTCTAATCATGATGATATTATAAATACTCATGTTCAGTCCCAACATTTTTAAAAAATCAGTTTTCATATCAAATAAATGACAGTGGAACTGTACAGCATAAAATTGTATATACAAGGTATTTTTAATGCTAATGAAGATAGGGTCTCCTCCCCCCCCCCCCTCTCTCTCTCTTTCTGGGACCATTGGGCTTACCAGATTTGTGCCTAATTCAATTTGTAGAATCACTTCAATCTTGAATTTTGAATGCATATGTATTATTGTCCAAAAGATATATTAGACTAGCTAGAACAGTGGCTCAGAGTGCATGTACAGCTAAGCACTGAGTGTATAAAATTACAAAGATACATGCTCTTCTCAAAAGATTTCAAGACAGCAGTATTTAAAGTGGTATGAGCTGTGGTAATTTTGTTACAGAACTCAGGGGTGTGAGAGTTCATCTTTGCAGCTGATTTCCTCATTTTTCAATGAACAAATATAGTGCCAAATTTCAGCTTTTTCTTGTATTTTCAGTCTATTTTTGGCATTTTACCCAATTTTACACTGTTTTTCCTCATTTTTTTGTCTGTGACCTTTCACACCCCTGAGAACTTTATGTTTGGTGTGCTCATGTGAGCCCTAGATTACTTGGGCTAAGCATAGTATGCATGCCCAATCCCAGGGCCCAATCTGACGTGCAAATTTAATCGTCTCTAAGATATTCGCAATTTTGCATTTTTGTATCCGTTTAATTACAATACAGTACAGTACAGTGGCCTATGGTACTGTGATACAAACATCTGCTCATAGCTCCAAAACACACGATCAGAATCAACTGAAATTTTGGGAATAAGCTTTTCTCAAGGACATCTAATGGAACATAAAACAGAATCACAAAATGCACCTTTAAACCACTGTTAATAAACCACTGTTAATATTTCACATAATATAACTATTGGGCATATTCAGCATAGTTTGAAATTTAACCAATAACACCATGGAAAATAATGAACAATATGTAGAGACTCCATTTGTTTTTCCCTTCTAGAGAAAATCTAAAATCGGATGAACTGAAGATGTAAACAGAAAAACAATATTGGTTAACAAAGCATTCTGTCTCGCTTTTCTAATTTTCTGTAGTTATCCTCAATTCACACTGCAATATGAAGCACATTATGTATCATGATATTTTCAATGTAGGAGCAGCAGACAGGTAGAGATTCTGTCAGCTGAGCTCATGACATGTCCCGTAGTTGTAGCAGGTCAATGCATGTGTGATTGAATGTGTGTGTAAGTGTGCGGCATTTGACAAGTGCACTGAGGCCTGACCAATATCTGGCACCATGAAATGTGTCACACCAACCTTTCCACCCTAACCAACCATGATATGAGAAAACACAATGCAAGAGTCAGGGGGGTTAGGACATGCCAACCTAACAGCAACAGAACGACATCAACTTCCGGCATAATCCGAGTACTAGTCTTATTCAAAGACTTAACGGTAGGAGGGCACTCTTACGCATATCAAACAGTCACACACAGACTTGACTAAAGGCTAGGCCTGGTCACGAATATTTAAATCTAAATGACCGTTATTGGAAATTGCACTGTTTTGCAGCGAGGTTAATCCACTAACCTCGACGGATTTTGATGTTAATATTTTTTTTCTTTAATTATCATGATATTACTCAGATCTTTTGAACGAAGGTTTAAGAGCTGATTTTGTAATGTCACTGAGACAGAGACTGCCATAGTAAATGCACGTAGCAGTTCCACCAAATTACCGTTTGGAAATCCCCAATGCCCAAATCGTGCAGATCGTGTCTTACCCCACCTGGCAAGAGTTACAACTGATAGTTCTTACTGCATAGACTAACACAATTTAAATGCAAGTATGCATAGCTCAGTGATAGAATTGGGCAACCAAAGTCAATTTCATTGATCCTATATAATAATATAGGGTCAAGTCCAGTAAATCGGCAAAATTAGCAATTGGGAAAAAAGTGAAGTTTCTATAAATTAATTGCGAATGGTGTCAATGGAAAGCCAATGCATCCACATTTACTGTAACCCCAAAATTTCTGTATGTAATCTCAAATAATTTTGTTTTTACAAAACTTGCCAGAATGCGATTCACTTTGTGTAGTAGTAACTTACAAATTGAAGTAAATGCAAGTTATTTGACGCACACTTGATTTAAAAGTTTTAAGCTGTAAATAAATTTATCAATAACTATCTTCAGTTTATTTGCTACAAAAATAAGATTAGTGTTAATATCAATTGTCAAAACAGAATGCCAACCTTTCCTGAAAATCACTTATTGTCTACACTTGTTACAACCACTGATGTCTTTGCTGATGAAACTTGTCACCTGGCTGAATTAGTATCTGTTTAACACTTTCAACTATATTGCTGGAACTTCCTGAAACATGACAATCCCTTTCCTGATGGGTAGCTATCTGCGATTGGACTTTCACTATACGGTTTGTCAAAATCCCTTGGACATGACCTACGCACGCGTACCTCTTTGGGTGAGCTGCGCTTACATGCAATCCAACAGTGCGTTGTATTGGCGGGAAAGCGGGCGTACATAGTTACATGTCCAAGGGATTTTGACAAATACTATAGTATAATGTCATAACTACATGGTTTTGTGAGAAATTCAATGCAATTGGCCTGCTGAACTCATGTATTAAATTATGGTGTATTAATGGTGTTGGCGGAGCTGGGGGTTCTCACATTGGGAGGAAGTATGGGTATGTGAGACCCTCATTTTTCAGGCTCTTTTTCAGTTCCAGTGACCCCAATTTCAGGACCATTTCAGTTCCAGAGACCTCTCGTTTCATGTCCAAAGCTCTTTCTACCAAATTTTCTTTGAAACACCTCAAAAAGTAGCTGGAAATTGAGGGAAATCACAGCTTATTTTCTGAAATTTTCGGAAAATCTAGTTCCGGAGACCCTGGGATGAGAATGTTTTGATGTGATGCTTATTCTTAGGCAGTTTGTTCAAAACAGTTTGGGATAGAAGATCAGCTAATTTAATCAAATATAATTCAATATTTAACTGAAACCTTAAAGCCTGGGAGCAAATGTTTCTATTTTGAGGGCTTTTTTTGCAGGAGTCCAATTTTGAAAATTGATCTTATTACTTGGAAATTAGGTCAAAAGGCAATTCTTCAGCAAAGTCAATGTAGACCTACATGTATAAGAGGGTGATCTATCAATTAAGTTTCATGATCCCAGCACCCAAGGTTCTCAAGATACACAAGTCTAAATGGAAAATGGTTATTATACGAGGTTGGTGCAGAAGTCTGCGAGGGTCATCTATCAAAGTTGCCTTGATCCTAGTGCCTATGGTTCTTCAGACATTGCACACAATAGTCTAAATGTAAATTTGACCTTTTGACCTTTAAATTAGGTCAAAGGGTATTCTTGAAACTCGATGTGGACATTTAAGAGAGCTGGTCCATCAACAATTTTCTTATCAACTTTCACTACGTGGTTCTTGAGATACCTGCATAAAAATTAGGTGCAACGTCTTTCCTCCTCTCCTCTCCTCAAATCAGTAATAGACCTCCAAGAGGATCATCTTCAAAGACTTATGATCCTAGCATCTATGTTTCCTCAGATATCACATGCAAGATTATTTTTGACACAGCCTAGGGGAAAATTGTACCTCGTGGATCTTGAAATAAAAAGGTCAAAGGTCATTTTCTTGCACATTTGATGTAGAGCTCTTAGTCTCCAGTACTTGGTGGGTGGTCCCTACAGGCACGTATACTGTGAATACTCAAACTCACCCAACAAGTCTGGAAGATTCCCGGTACGAGCCTTGCTGATTGGTTGAAATTATCTCAAGATCTGGAGAAAAAACAATTGACCAACGTAGAGCATATTTTCAAACCTCATGTGTTGGATGGTGTGTCTTTTGGTACTGAAAACAGGCTGAAAAACATTGCAAAAAACTCTTCAAAGGTTGTTTTATATGCTGTAGTTTGCATTTTATAAGTTTTACATTTCAAGGTGGCGTGTTCCGATCGTCTTTGGACCTCCCCCCACCCCCCAGATTTACCCGGAAGTAGTATCGATTTTGATATCAGATGACAGGCATATTTTTCTCATTGTCGTCCTGTAATTTTAGCCCTCAAATGCCATTTAATATTGCATTTCATTCCCAAGATAAATAAACAAAAACAACTGCCGTTTTAATGGTTAAAAAACCCACCAATATTAGCACAGTATTGAATAGGGCTTTACAATTTGCAATTGCATTATGCTTCTTACCCATCAAAACTGCAAGTTTGTTTTCCCACGGTCCTTGATGGGGCGTATTTGCAAGGCCAGGCTCGCATATCACGTAGAGAAACACAATAGACATAAATCGGAACAAGGCAACCTTTAATGCCCGCCTTGAATCTTGATAAATGAACACCTTGATAATGAATGCACATTTGATTAACAAATCCAGCCAATTGAAGCACTCCATAGCTACAATCACTTTCAAACTTTGAATGGAGGTAAATTTTTTACATTTTCAGCCATCTTACAACTGGAATCTCACATTACCTTGACCTTGGCATGTGACCTTTTTGCCCGGCCAGTTGACCTTTTGACCTGTGGCATGTGACCTTTGACCTTGGCATGTGACCTTTGACCTTGGCCATGACCTTGACCTTGGCATGTGGGACCTTTGAACATGGCATGATGATCGTGAACCTCAATTCAACTTCAACGTTTCAATGAGGTTCAATTTAACGTAACAGTTGAGTGAGACATACACACACACACAACGATTGCTACAACACGTGGTCCTGCCAGCTATGCTTGCGGTCCACAAAAAGATCATTTACTTTTTGAGCAGAGGACACCTAAACTTTACCATAACTTGTGCTGGGCCAGTAAGTTTCATAATCCTGTGGCAACAAAAATTCCAGTACATTAAACCATGGGGACAATAGTCCCCCACAGGTCATCCAATTATGTGATCAAGAAGCTAAGCATAGAGGCAATATAAAGAACCCAAGTGACCCATGAACAACCTCTCCTTTGACCTCATCTGTTACCCCACACCTAACTTAGACATAATACCTCTTGTCTCAATGTATTAACATACCAAGTAGGAAATTGATCCATCACTCTGCACTAGAGCTAGGCTAGTTGATAAAGGTCAACCACCTACGATGTTAAATCTTCTTTAGCTTCTATCCCTTTAAGGTTTGCCCCTTCCCTTTCCACCCCGATATGAGAGCCTTTAGCACAGGAAAAGACAAAGAGGGAACTATAGTGGTCGGTACATGGAGGCGGAGAAGAGGGAGCAGACGGGAAAGCTATCATGTTCTCCAAAATTCACCTGGGGAAACGGGGGAAGGGACAAGAGAAGCGGACCCATAACATTCAACCTTCACCCACCTTATCACCTCTTTGTACTATGAAGGCGATGACAGTTCGACTCACCCTCTCTTCTGTACTTATCATCATCTTTTCCCCCCTCCAACTCTCCTGTCCAACCTGCCTTCCCTCCCCCTCAACCCCCTTCCCGCAATCTCCCCCCCATCCCCCTCTCCCCCCTTTCCTATCTTTGTTTCTCCCTGTCTCACCCCTTTGCGCGGTCCCATGGGGGGAGGGAGGGGCGGGCGGGGGGGAAGGGGGGGGGAATGGAGGGAAACGGGCGCATGGCGCAGAACGGATTGGTGAAAGACACGGATAAGCCGTAAGATTGGCTGGTTCACCTCCAGATTCCGAATGGTGCTTCCCACGGGGGGCGCAAAATGCAATTCTTGCACCTTAAATCATTAGTAATCAGGTGACAACGGGGATTGCATTCGATCATTAAAATATCATCTGAACCATAAAATGGTTTTTGACTTACCTATGTTATGTTCTAATCCAAAATATATAAAGAGTTGAATATCCCAAAGACCCAAACGACGAATCATGGGGAGCTGCCAAAATAGTGCTATTTTACCTTTTTTGAGGATCCCTCTGTTAATTGAAGCAAAACGCGGTAATTGGGGCCGTGTGATGCGGTTTTTTTTGTATATGGCCGGAAGTCACTCCACTACGTTTACAAGAACTTGGTAATTGTAGGTTTCAACACGGGGGGGGATTTTCCTGTTTCCCGGTAACAAGTCGGAAAACAATTTCTAGAAGAAAGAAGATTCTGAGAAGCATTTAAGCATTGGAAACTGTTACTTTACTTTTCACTGACGGCGGTAATTTTGGTTGAAAAATTTGACTTCAGCAACGTTAAAACAAGGCGAACTAGTATTTACGCGTTTTGCGTGTTTAAATCTAAAATATATGTCCAGCCGAATGTAGCGATCACTAACATGCAATAAATGACCACTCAACACCTACACCCCCTGCCCAAAACCCAGCAACACCCCATATCATCCCAAACAACCCTGTCAAAAACACCACCCCTCCCCAAAAACACCCCGCAACATCCACCCTCAAACCCTACAACACCCACCCACTCCCAACATCCCCCAACAAACCACCCAACACCTACCCCTCCCAACACTCTGAAACACCCATCCACACACCCTCCCCCAAACCCCGCAAAACAAACACCCTTCCCATACCTGAACCCAAGAACATCCAATCAAGAAAATAAACAAAAAATAGAAACAAACGAAAGAAAAAAAAAGACCCCAACCCCCTAAAAAACCCAAAAACACAACAACACAAAAACACCCCACCCCCCACAAATCACTATACAACGTCTAAAAATCCATACCCCCTCTAACCAGAGACTAAGAACAGAGGGAAGCGTAGAAGGAGAAGAAGTCCCGGCGTCCCCGGAACCCCAGCCTGTCACGCTATACAGTCCTCTTTTCCATGCCACTCAAGATCCCGTAACCTCTTCCCATGCACGCTCTACCCATTCCTCTCTCATACAACGCAAACCGACAACACCGAACCTCCTGTCTCTCCTCATCTCTTTCTATACCCCCCTCCGAGACAACACTCCTCTATCACATAAACGTCTCCACCACAAGGGGGATCCACCTCCCCCCACCTAGACCCGCCGGCGGACGCGTAGTCCCCCCTAAAGTAACCTCAAGTATGACCCAAAATTCCCAGATAACCGGGCCTCCCGCTGCCGGTTATTAACAACCCTACCTCAACTTCGCCCCCCACCCGGTACTTTGTACCCCCCTAAACAAATATAATGTGGTCCCTAGTGGCCTCCCCACTCCCCCACTGGTAACAGCGTATCCCAACTCATCCACCAAACAAACGTCCACGAAAGATCCCACCGCCCTTCCGGGTTCTTCAAAACCGATGAACCCAATCCCCTCTCTGCTACCTAAACAGGCAACTATCCCCAAAGCCCCGAACACCCCCTCTCCAACTTACTTCCAATCCCAAACGACTCACTCCCTACATGCTCTCCCCCCTAGCCGCACACCTCCCCCGCAGCCCGCTAGCCAGACACACCACTACCACACCCCCTCGAGGCTAATCAACCCGCCCACAAAGAGCCATTTGTTGCGTTTCGTTGTGTGCCCTCTGTTGGACCAAACGCCTTAGCCCAAGAGCAACCACACATTCTCCTGTTCTCCTAGTCAACCCCCGTTTCCGTTACCGGGCCACGCTGAATGAAATTAGACTCCCTTCCGTAGAATCAATCAGGAAACTCTCCCGTCAATCGTTTGTGTGCTCCCAGTTATTCTTCTGCCTTTTCCTATCCATATACACTACAATACCACCATAACGCCGTTAAACCACCCGACATTACGAAAGCGCGGTTGATACCCACAGCCGACAAGCATCGACCTACCTCCCCATCTCCCGTCCCCATTCAATCCCTCCACGAGACGACAAGAAGTTGTCAGACGGACCTCACCTCACCTTCCTTCTGGTAGGAGATTTCGGCTCGTTGAAACTCCACTACTACCCATGATCGACCCTCTGATCCTACAACACAGCTATCCGCGTCTATTTTATCTCCGAATTCGAATTTTTCCTTTCGACCCTAACCGCCATCAACACCGACTCGCATCCCCCTCGCCTAGCATTGTCCCCTCCTTCATACCACCTCCCCCCCTCCCCCCCTACACGTAAACCCTCTCCCCATTCCCCTTTACTGTATTACTAAGCCCATCCCAGCCTATACCCTCAATCCCCTCCACTTAATTACCGAATATACCTCTCCACCCAGTCCCTACCGTGACCGAATGATTGGGTATGCAACCCTTCTTATACGCTTTCAGGCAAGTGCAGGAATTTGAGTATCCAATGTACATGAATCAAAAATATAGCCAATTACGCGAGTGTGTAATAATTAGCTCATTACATACTCATTGCCCGAAATAAGCCCCAAACTGTAATTAAGGTCGAAAACTCTTCAGCCAGCTTCCTTCAACAATGACATAAGTCTATGCCCGTATGAAACGCCCCAGGAACAACCAGACAAACGGGTAACCGGCCTTGGAGGAAACATTTCATAAATTATGCATTAGAGACTTAATTAGCTATTTTAAAGCCCAAAATCTAATCAGGTTCAGAAATCACCACCCACTTGTTTCCACCAAGTTACATCATTGTCGCTCTTACAGAACTCCAGATAAATAGTATACCACATGGGTGAACATTTTTATCACGGTAGACAACGGACGGACGAACGACCGCTTGCTTCATTTTATAGTCCCGCCCGAACGCGTTTCGGCGGGAGACAATAATACTTAAAAAAGTTAGTAGGGTTTGCTGACGTGTAACCGTGTAGGAATTTTAAAAGTGTAGTGATCCTTCAGTTCGGGTATACGTTTAAACGTTTACACGTCCCAGCTCCAGCGGTTCCCCTTGCAGGATGTGGCATCTAAAACGGACAGAATTTTCTGGATGCAATATATTCAAATGAGTGACAAAATGAGTCCACTTGGACGCCATATTCTAAGCCTCTGAAAGGCTCTAAAAACATGTTTCAAGCCGGTCCAAATACAAAATATTCTGGACTTTCAGATATTTTCACCCAAGTCTTATCAAACAAATTTGTCATTATTTATTGGATTAAAACAACCTGGAAAAAAAATATACAATATCCAAAACTAGAGGCCCAAATATAGTGACCTACATTTGAATTAAGTCTTTTGAGTTTGATGCCTTCCACACACCCTCCCAAAGGGAAATTGTTAGGGTTTAGAGTTCTGAAGTTTGAAGGGTCATGGGGGTGGGAATTAGTTCTCAATAAGGCTTGCACAATGAGCCGGTGATCGAGCACTTCTGCGCGATCGCGTTGTGTAGACTTCAAACCAGCACCAAATTAACTATAATGCTTTGGCCAAACTATGACATACAATCGCTGGTGCTTCCTCAAAGAACAACACAGCCTACATAAATGCACTTAGGAAAGTCTCCCGCCCCTTTGAATTCCTTACTCAGTCCGTTTCAATTATCATTTTTTTGTAGGTTAAACTTAAATCACAATTTCTGTGCGGATGGCAGAGGAAAACAAAACCAAGGTGGTAACAAGTTCATACTCAATTAAAAGATGGCATTACCTCGGCCATAAAAAAAGTCAACTACAAACCACGCCGGAAATGCCTTTGGAAAAAAAGAAGTAGTAATTCGTGGAAAGCCAAAGCTCATTAATTAAATCCTTCATTTGGAAGAATTTTACATCGTAACTAAGCGTTATTGCGCTTCATGCTGGGTCTATTAACCCTAAACCAGGACCGGGTCGTTTTGCGGGCCGACGGCCCAACCCCCAAAATGACACGAATAGGCAATCTATTTTTATTTAACGGCCCAGATGAAACGAGGAGCCAAAGTTTTGCGTTTCATGCATCTCGGCCGTTTTTTCCCGGCACAGAGGAAATATAAGTTGAGCGTAAAGTCAATAAACGCCCAGATGCAACGAAAAAAACATGCCGACTTTTCCCGGAAGACGGCCCAACCCCCCAAATTGCAACGAAAAACTTAGCTTCATTTTCCGGAAGACGGCCCAGATGGCAACGAAAAAAAGCGCGCCATTTACCGGAAAAAGACGTCCAGATGAACAAGAAACATCGAGATGAAAATGACATAAAAAAGCAGGTAATAACTAAATAAATAAATAACTGGCATATTGCGTACTGCACAATGAACTGCATGAAATTTGGAGCTATAGTTCGCCAGTCGTTGAGTGGCGATATTAACGCTACATCATAGGTCGTGCGTGGCGCTATTTTGCTACGTCATGCTCCGGTTTTAGTCAACGGAATATGGTTCGGCATAATAACCAAAGAGCTTATCGAAAATGGTGTGGCGCTATCACCATCGAATTGAAAATTGTCTATGGGCATTTGTATTGATGAAAAGCATTGCGCCTTTGCGGGCAAAAACCGTAGAAATGCAGTGAAAAGCATCGAATCATTTCCAGTCAGGAACCGCCCAAGATGCAACGAAAAACATCGCGTTCTTTTCCGGGAAGACGGGACCAGGGTGCAACGAAAAACATCGCGTCATTTTCCGGCTTTTAAGAAGGCCCAGATGCAATGAGAGCCAATGAGAGTCATTGGCGCGACAAAAAATAGTTTATGCGGCACCGATGCAACGAAAGAAAAGCATTTTCCGACCAGTACAAAGTTTTCGGTGCTCGCATTCCTCTCGGCCGCGTTAGGGTTAATTAATCAGAAAACGGCTGCAATAGTCTTAAAAAACGGCGATCGATCGCAAAAGTCGATCGAATACCGGTCAGTGTGAAAAGCCAATTATTAGGTTTATATGTCCATTCGGGGTTGTGGCCCGGCGATTTGTACACATCCCATAAGCAACATCCCTTTATTGTTACTGATACAAACTAGGTAAGTATCAGGATATCAACATTCATTAAGAACCACACGACATTTCATGATCATGCTAAAAATTATTAAGTACTTATGATTTGTAGGCAAAAATAAATGTAAAGTAAGAAGAGGAATTGTGGGTAAGACATATTGCGATTCCCAAAACGGGTGCATTGTGGGGATGGACTCAATACACACTCGGGGCATGTATGTATGTGACCGTATTAGCAGATTAATTTATAAGGTTTTAATTTTCTTTTAAGCTTGACATTAGGTAACCATGACTGGAATTCAGACCATGGTAATTCAAGGTCTGGTGGGTACAGTCGGTCTACTGCCCAGATTGTCCCAGCCTTAATTTAAACCAGTCTCTCAACAAAAGTGTAACTTACTTGATATTTTATCTTGCAAGATCTGCAAGATTTCATCAGAAAGTGAAGATGAGTGGCTAATTATTATCACCTTGCATTTATATGGCACTCTCACAGAACAAAGTATCTTCAACATATCTGAAGTAGAGGGGTGATGTCATATGTCAACATTGATTTTCAGGGGGGCCAATATGTCAAAATGCAAAATTTTGATTTTTCAATAGGCTGTAACTCACTTATTACTTACCTAATGTACTTATTATTGTACTGGTAGAAAGTCCTGCAGTGTGACTCAGATTAACAAGAAAATCAACATTAAAAATAGTGTTACTTACGGAGTTCTGGCCCTCCAAACTTGGTCCCAGATGAAAGATATTGCATTTTTACACCCAAATAACTTTGAAAGTAAAGGAGCTATCACATTTTTGGTGCCAGATTTGAATTCTACACCAAAACAATTCCCCAGATAGTGATTTTCAAAGTTGAGGATGGTTCCATTACAAGTTTATGGCCCTCTCAAAATTGTCATTTCGCATTACACAGCATTTTTTATGGTGACCCCCCCTAAATTTCTGAATGCTCCTGCGGGAAAACGAAAGGCAGTATGAGGCTCAAAATTTCAGGATTTTCATTTCTCATCAATATCTATCATCACACCAAAAAAGAAAAAAATCCATGACATGCTGCGGTGCGCATCTCGAGTGTTGACATGGAATAGCCCGGATGCTTTAATAAAAATCATGAAAAACCACTACCCCTAAAAAAAAAAAAATGACTGACCCTCCTACCTAAAGTGCTGCATATTGACACCGGGGGCACTGACATTGGGAAGTGGTACGGGTATGTGCGGCCCTTAAGACCCCTATTTCTTGTCTCCAAGCAGTTCCTAAGACCCCCAGTTGAAGCATAATTCAGTTCGTAAGATCCCCTTTTGGTCAAATGCCCGGGGGGAGTGGCATACCCAGAGGGGGGCAGGGGGAAGCTGCCCCCCCATGGGGAATCTTCCCCCCCCCCCTTGCCCCCTGAAAAATTAGTGATTTACATAGGCCATGTACTATACTAACACATTTTAATATTTTGTTCCCCCTCCCCCACTGGGGGACACTTGTATTTAAAGGCGGATATGATGCATGAACTAGAAAACATAAAGAGGGTTTCTTTCTTCAAACAGGCAATGTACGTGTGCACATTGATTAGGGTGTCAATTTCTGTCAAAAACAGCAAAATATGGAAAAGGGTACATTTTTCTTAACCCTGAAATTGTGATGTGTGTTTATGTAATACTCAAATTAAGCAGAGATCAAAACCATCAAAAATATAGTGAAGCAAAGTGAAATAATAAAGGGTATACATGTATTAACAACATAATACATGCTTACTTGTTTAGAGTAACAAAAACTGACAAAAGTACTTGTTTAGTGTAGTGAAACAGACAAAATACTTGTTTATGGTGCATTTTGTAAGTCTAAGTTCATGCATCATATCCACCTTTAAACAGTGTTCGATTTAGAGGGGTTTTACATGCACAAATGCATGTAACAATGGCCCTGTGCATGTAAAATTTTGTCTGTGCATGTAATTTTTTGTGCAATTCAGCCTATTTTCAAGGAAAAGTTGTGCATGTAACTTTAATTTCCTAAATCGGACACTGCCCCCCCCCCCTTTTTTTTTTTTTTTTTTTTGGAAATGTTTGCCTCAAAAGGTACATTTCAGCTCCCAAGCCTGCAAATTTCTCAATTTTTCAGTTCTCAAGCCCCTATTTTCAGCGATAAAATCAGATCACTCCACCCCCACCCCCAGATAATTTGTTGATATTCTGGTTCATTCATTCCTGGGTCATCCTTGATACACTTCCTGATTGATGATACAATGCCATCATGCCATGGCTGCCTCTGACCTCGGCCTCTGACACTTTGCTTTGGCATTATCATTGTCCTTATTCATTTTTGGTTTTAATCTTCCAGTTTACTTATTTCCAAATTGGCTTATAAAATATTGCTTTGCTTGCTTGACTGCTTGCTTGCTGGTGTACTTCCGTGTTGATGCTGAACTGTACGTACACACACATGTGCACATACATCATGTATAATACCATACGTGTCCATACATGTACACACGGACTCACAAAATCGGCGGCGTGTTTGCACTTTATTCCAAATACAGCGACTGATTTCTCGATACAATTTTGCGATTTACAAAGAGTAACCATTTTTCTACACAAATATGTCAAAAATTGAGCTGAAATGAATGCATAATATATGTTACCTCTAGCCGACAGCTTCTTCGTGTTGATAATTTTAGCTGCATATTCGTCCTTCGACGACTTCCGCACACATCGCCGTACAACACTGAACGCACCTCTGTACAAGCAAAAACAAGAAAACCACCGCTGAAAAAATGCCCATATTTTACGTTAAAACATACAACAAATGCTACCAAATTAATAGATAAAAAGTGAAATGTTCTTAATATAGGATTATGCAATCAATAAGCTTTACTACTTACTTTCCTAGTTCTTCTTTGAGCTCATATTCGTCAGTGAATCTTGTCGACGATGTTTGAGCCGCCATGTTGAAAATGGGCATTGGAAAATGCTTGTTTATGATTGACGTACTCGCGAAGCAGGTGGGCGTGGTTCACCTTAACAAGGTTAAAAATAAATAAGTAAATAAATAATAATTATAAAATAAAGAGGACACGGTATTCGCACGGTTGTGGTTGTTTTGTTAATTGTATTTATGTGTTGTTTTTCTCCAAATTGATTGACTTAAGGATAAATTAAAGTAATATGGGCAGCATTAAAAAAAAAGTAACAAAAAATGAAACAAAAATCATGGCTACGCGCGTGTAAACCCGTGAATATAAACCCGAAAAAGTGTGTGACAGGTCTACGCGTGACATTCACAACGCATGATACAAGTACGCAATTTAGGTAATTTTTGTCACTATAAATTGATGTGAAAACCAGTGCAAACATTGTATTGGAAGAATTGCATTGTGGGAAGAACACTATGCATTGTGGGAAGAACACTATACCTCTTCTTGGAAATGTCCATCAAAGCTGCAACATCTTGCAAAAGGTCAATGACTGGGAATTCCTAAATGAATTTCAAGTTCGGTTTGGGCTGGCGATGTGCCTCTGAGTGTAGGGCCCATATGGGGCCTACCAATTTTCACCGAAAAGGGGATCAATAGCTGGGCCTCTATAGATTTTGGGCGTATTTAACACAACTTTGCCAAACTAGGCCCTATTTTCTAAAAAAGACCACTTTAGAAATTTTGTAAATTAACGCATCTCTAATACCAAATTGACATAAAAAAGATAATTCACATACCATGCTTGAACCTGGAAATTAGACTCATCGGGAAGCACATCCCCGTATTTTGGGGTCATGTGTTGAGTAACCCCCCCCCCACACACACACACACACTCACACGAATACAACCAATGGTGTTTACTCCTCAGAGACACACTGCAAAAATAGTGTTTAGAAACGTGGTGCAAATTAGTGTTAGAAATTAAACATGTCAAATCTCTAAACACTTGCCGTCAAATGTCTAAACACCTATGTCATAACATTTTTCGATCCAGGTGTTTAGCCGCGGTGTTTAGATATTAAACAGATTTTTAAAATGTTTAAACACGTGGTGCAAAATAGTGTTTAGAAAACTATTTAATTTCTAATCACTGTTTTTCTTCGCACACTGTAAAAACTGAAGTGTTAACTTTAACACCATGGGTGTTAATTTTAACACCCTCGTGGATTTCGTGTGAATCAATATGGGACCGCACCCAGTAGTGTTAGATTTACAGCGTTTCTAGTTTACACCATGTTTAATAGTGTTATATTAACACAAATTTTGGTGTAACAATGTAGGCCCCACTTTGGTGTTATTTTTTTTTTTTTTTTTTTTAAGCTCGAAAATGTCTATGTGTCACAAACGAAGGAATTTTGTACTAGAATAATTATTATCGGGGATCCCCGATAATAATACAACGGCTGCTGGAAACGGCCTTCCAATGTGAAATACCCGGGAAATGCCGCCATGTACGTGTGTACGCTCATCCATTAGTTGTTTTAATAGTTCAGGCAAGCCAAGTTAGAGGTTATTTTCTCGAGGAGGCACTATTTCATCATGGACGGACATAAACGTAGCATTTCCAGCTCTGCCGTTAAGTCCCAATTCTAATTACAAAATCGCTTATTTTGTGATAAATACGCATTTTTTAACATTCTCGTTCGCAGGTATAGTTTCCTAGACAATTACCAACGTAACTGTGCAAAAATATCAAATTTTGAAAATTGGGGGCGCTCTTCAAAAAATGTGCTAATATTGCTTTAACACAAATTTTGGTGTAACAATGTAGGCCCCACTTTGGTGTTAACATTTATATTTGTAACGTCTGACATTTTAGTAGAAAATGTTTGTTACTGTTTGCTTTATATTGAACTGCTTACCTCTATAACATTTCATAAGCAGATCATTCACCAAAATGCATAATGCAGCAACAATGAGCGGTGTTAAATCTTAAATTTCAACACAGAAACTAACACCGACAAGCTTGACACCGACTTGGTGTTAACATTTTAACACCCCAGTTTTTGTAGCACAGTACGGCAAAGCGCCCGGTGTAAAAGGAGATACGGCCCGCCCGGAGCTATAGTCCGAGTTCCATAGGCGAAAACGGAACGCGGAATAAAGCTTGAAACTAATGTTGCGTGAAGAGTCAACTGAATCGTATACGCAATTCTTCATCGTTGAATGTGGACTTTGAGTCTGGAGGAGCATGTCTCCAAGCTGTCACACCGGAGCCCGGGTTACCACCATCTGCTGCCATCTACTCTGAAAGGACAAAGACATTTTTTTAAAAGTTGAACTCACTGTCTCGATGGAGGAGAACCCAAAATGCACATGTGAGGAAGAAGTGCAAGTATCAAGAGTTTATAGCCGAATGTGAGAACAGAACAGAAGCTGGGGATTCTACAATTACACACCACTGAACAAATGCACTGCTGCACTTGGAGTACCAAGTGGAAAGAGGGGAAGAATACTGGATACAGCCTTAGAGAAACACAAAAGCCAGCAACATCATGCCGTAACAATGCATTTCAAAAGATGGACGCAAGGTTGGGCACAAAACAGCGGCGGCGGTCCCCCGATTCTACCACCGCTGCCACCAAAGTCCTGTCCGCAGTCAGAGACCTCAGAGACAATTTTGACCCAAGGTAAGGAGAGAAGATATGCAGCTAAAAGCAATAATGGCAAATTTTATATGACACACGCCTTCAATTATTTTCGATGTTGAAATTTTGATACCGATAGCAGGATAGGGGTCTTTTTAATGAACTACAACTCCTTCATATGATCAACATTTCTTTAGAGAAGGATTTTTATAATAGCTTATAATGTCGGGGATCCTATATCCTAATTAACATTTTTTTTCACATGTAAAAGTCACAGAGCGATTTTAATTGATGGAGTTCTCGTCTTGATTCGGGTGCAAGGCTTCGAAGGTGACAGCGCTAGTGATCTACCAATGAATAACCTCTGCATAGAACTCAAGATACCTACACTCTAAATTTCAGGGATTTTAAAGTAAATCCTTTAGGATTGTCGTTAGGGACCAATCAAAATAGATTTAAATCCCATTTGCCTTAGATTCAATCATAACAATTAGATTTGAATTTAAATCTAATATGAATTAATTTTAAATCCAAACACATTGATTGGTCCCTAACTACAATCTATACGGATGAACTTTTAAACCCTGAAATTTAGCGCCGCGCCTGTGTCTACTAGGAACGGGTTTGTAGGCTGGAAGGGAAACCGGGTAGGGAAACTACCATTTGACCGAAAAGGGGATCAATAGCTGGGCCTCTATAGATTTTGGGCGTATTTAACACAACTTTGCCAAACTAGGCCCTATTTTCTAAAAAAGACCACTTTAGAAATTTTGTAAATTAACGCATCTCTAATACCAAATTGACATAAAAAAGATAATTCACATACCATGCTTGAACCTGGAAATTAGACTCATCGGGAAGCACATCCCCGTATTTTGGGGTCATGTGTTGAGTAACCCCCCCCCCACACACACACACACACTCACACGAATACAACCAATGGTGTTTACTCCTCAGAGACACACTGCAAAAATAGTGTTTAGAAACGTGGTGCAAATTAGTGTTAGAAATTAAACATGTCAAATCTCTAAACACTTGCCGTCAAATGTCTAAACACCTATGTCATAACATTTTTCGATCCAGGTGTTTAGCCGCGGTGTTTAGATATTAAACAGATTTTTAAAATGTTTAAACACGTGGTGCAAAATAGTGTTTAGAAAACTATTTAATTTCTAATCACTGTTTTTCTTCGCACACTGTAAAAACTGAAGTGTTAACTTTAACACCATGGGTGTTAATTTTAACACCCTCGTGGATTTCGTGTGAATCAATATGGGACCGCACCCAGTAGTGTTAGATTTACAGCGTTTCTAGTTTACACCATGTTTAATAGTGTTATATTAACACAAATTTTGGTGTAACAATGTAGGCCCCACTTTGGTGTTATTTTTTTTTTTTTTTTTTTTAAGCTCGAAAATGTCTATGTGTCACAAACGAAGGAATTTTGTACTAGAATAATTATTATCGGGGATCCCCGATAATAATACAACGGCTGCTGGAAACGGCCTTCCAATGTGAAATACCCGGGAAATGCCGCCATGTACGTGTGTACGCTCATCCATTAGTTGTTTTAATAGTTCAGGCAAGCCAAGTTAGAGGTTATTTTCTCGAGGAGGCACTATTTCATCATGGACGGACATAAACGTAGCATTTCCAGCTCTGCCGTTAAGTCCCAATTCTAATTACAAAATCGCTTATTTTGTGATAAATACGCATTTTTTAACATTCTCGTTCGCAGGTATAGTTTCCTAGACAATTACCAACGTAACTGTGCAAAAATATCAAATTTTGAAAATTGGGGGCGCTCTTCAAAAAATGTGCTAATATTGCTTTAACACAAATTTTGGTGTAACAATGTAGGCCCCACTTTGGTGTTAACATTTATATTTGTAACGTCTGACATTTTAGTAGAAAATGTTTGTTACTGTTTGCTTTATATTGAACTGCTTACCTCTATAACATTTCATAAGCAGATCATTCACCAAAATGCATAATGCAGCAACAATGAGCGGTGTTAAATCTTAAATTTCAACACAGAAACTAACACCGACAAGCTTGACACCGACTTGGTGTTAACATTTTAACACCCCAGTTTTTGTAGCACAGTACGGCAAAGCGCCCGGTGTAAAAGGAGATACGGCCCGCCCGGAGCTATAGTCCGAGTTCCATAGGCGAAAACGGAACGCGGAATAAAGCTTGAAACTAATGTTGCGTGAAGAGTCAACTGAATCGTATACGCAATTCTTCATCGTTGAATGTGGACTTTGAGTCTGGAGGAGCATGTCTCCAAGCTGTCACACCGGAGCCCGGGTTACCACCATCTGCTGCCATCTACTCTGAAAGGACAAAGACATTTTTTTAAAAGTTGAACTCACTGTCTCGATGGAGGAGAACCCAAAATGCACATGTGAGGAAGAAGTGCAAGTATCAAGAGTTTATAGCCGAATGTGAGAACAGAACAGAAGCTGGGGATTCTACAATTACACACCACTGAACAAATGCACTGCTGCACTTGGAGTACCAAGTGGAAAGAGGGGAAGAATACTGGATACAGCCTTAGAGAAACACAAAAGCCAGCAACATCATGCCGTAACAATGCATTTCAAAAGATGGACGCAAGGTTGGGCACAAAACAGCGGCGGCGGTCCCCCGATTCTACCACCGCTGCCACCAAAGTCCTGTCCGCAGTCAGAGACCTCAGAGACAATTTTGACCCAAGGTAAGGAGAGAAGATATGCAGCTAAAAAGCAATAATGGCAAATTTTATATGACACACGCCTTCAATTATTTTCGATGTTGAAATTTTGATACCGATAGCAGGATAGGGGTCTTTTTAATGACTACATACAACTCCTTCATATGATCAACATTTCTTTAGAGAAGGATTTTTATAATAGCTTATAATGTCGGGGATCCTATATCCTAATTAACATTTTTTTTCACATGTAAAAGTCACAGAGCGATTTTAATTGATGGAGTTCTCGTCTTGATTCGGGTGCAAGGCTTCGAAGGTGACAGCGCTAGTGATCTACCAATGAATAACCTCTGCATAGAACTCAAGATACCTACACTCTAAATTTCAGGGATTTTAAAGTAAATCCTTTAGGATTGTCGTTAGGGACCAATCAAAATAGATTAAATCCCATTTGCCTTAGATTCAATCATAACAATTAGATTTGAATTTAAATCTAATATGACTTAATTTTAAATCCAAACACATTGATTGGTCCCTAACTACAATCTATACGGATGAACTTTTAAACCCTGAAATTTAGCGCCGCGCCTGTGTCTACTAGGAACGGGCTTGTAGGCTGGAAGGGAAACCGGGTAGGGAAACTACCATTTGACTGCTGGAAAGACAGATGACAGCAGGGAAAGACCGCTGGCGCCAGGGAAATAGCCAGGATCTTGAGACACGTTAGCCGTCAAAAGATCTTCAATATTAGCTAATATTTTCAAAGAATGATACTCCTAGTTCCATGCGAGAGAAGGGAATGGAAAATTCAAGTTGGACCAAATGCACGGATTTTACAGGAAAGAACTCTGGAATCCGGTGCTAGACCAGATGGAGAATTGCTCAGCAATAAAAAAAATACTGATGCAATCGGTTCAACTTGTGGAAAGTCGGGCCTGAACAATGTCAGGCCCCATCAGACAACATCTCGGTGTATGATGAGCTCATCACAGCGATGCTCTTCGAATGAAGGCCACGTACACGTTATAAGGAAAAAGAAAAAAAAAGAAAGGAAAAAGACATGGACAAGACAAAGAACAAATCAAAGCACTTCTAAGGCAATGCATACAAAAGTTACCTTCACCAAAGAAAGGATCAAAGAAGAAGCCCATTAATTTTTGAACTGCAAACACGTCAAATTCCAAATCCATCTGATAATGACGTCTGGGAATTATTAGATGATCAGCTGTAAGACGAACTATACATAAATTATAGTGGTTCATCCAATTATCAACTTTGAAGACCATGTCTATAAAAGATAGCATACAGATTTTGAGTGAAACCTTCCAGACAACAAAGAAAAATTAAGACCATAAAGACACAAATTATCAGTTCAAACAATCAATAAAGGATGGAGATAATGCAACAGCCAAGGAGCTGAAAATAGACTTCCATAAACTCATAAGACTGCACGACAAAGGCCTGAAGCTAGAGCTAAAAATATAAGAAAAAGGTTTCAAACAACACAGCACATAATAACTTCCGAAGAAATGCATACCGGTGTGGCAGGAGATAGAGTCCTTCGGACTCACAGTCCGCCTTCAACGGTGAAGAATAGGGCACTCGATTCAGTTGACTCTTCAATCAACATTAGTTCCATGCTTTATTCCGTTGTCGTCTGTGGAGCCCGGATTATGGTTCCTGCCGGACCATTTCTGTTACACCGGTTTTCCAAGAAACTGCTCTATCAAGAAACAAACCCCCAACTTTTCAGAAATCTGCAGCAGAGAACTACTTCAGCTCCACATGCAATGATAAAAAGACGTGGATACAGACACTACAAAATGAAAGGGGTGAAGAGACAACCACGTCGTAAGAAGCACTTTAATTCCAAATCACCAAGCTTTGCAGAACTGACTACCTTTCTCTTATCTCATAAGAAGCGAAGAAACTCAAATGCACCAGGAACTAATCGCATTACTTCCTTGGGGTGGAAGAAGTGCCCTAAAACAACAGAACAAACAACAAAATGTCTGGAGAACAAGTGACACATCAATAAGCTGGCGAGGTGAAACCATTCTCACTTCCAAAGATGAGAACACATCTGAATATGCAAATTACGCTTACTAAATACCAGTTACACCTAAGAACTCGCGTGGTAACCTTGGAATGGGTCTCCAAGCCCGGAGAACTATCGCACACCTGGCTGAGAATTACAATATTGACAAGTCCATTAAGAAAAGCTTCATGAAAAAAGATATCCGGGTGTGTAGAATACACAAAGGCAGATGTATGCTCCAGGATGCCAAAAAGAATGGAATCGAAAACCAATAGTGACAATCTGGCTTAATCACCAAAATGCATGGTACTGTGTCACACAGCTTAATCTAGTGTGCGGTAGAATGGAACCACGTTCCAGACCAAATTAGGGAGATGAAATACTTCGACGAAAGCTACATACGAGTGAAGACAAAGGAATGGACAACAGGCTGGATACACTGTGGCATCAGAGTATTCCAAGGATGCTACTATCTTGCATTCTATTCCTAATTCAATACAACCTTGGCTTGGATCTCTTCGACAAATACAGTCAACTTGGATACTGCATTATTGATTGCAAGGAATTCTGACGAGATTTATTCCCAACAAGACGTATATATATAAATACAAGCGAGACATGACACTCATTTTGTGGCATATGACCAGAAATGTAAAGATGTAATCACAGATGCAAAGAGGTTGATCACATCCACAGCTAGCCAATGCGATTCCTCGGCAAGCACATCTTCGAAGACTTGAACGATGATGCTATCAGACAATCTGTGAAACCAGATATACTAACGACAGCAGATTAAAGTCAGCTCAATGGGATCATGGTATGATGTGGATTTACAACAATGAAATCATATCGAAAATGAGGTGGAAGGTCACCATCTATAACCTCCCAATCGCATACATTAAGAACTTTGAAACGGTGTGCACCAAATACCTGAAGAGATGGGCTGGAGTCAGTCGAAGCACCACCAACAGGGAAGTAGGAACAGAATGACTACATCTAAACAGGCTTACCACTTCTGTAAAAGGCGTGAAAGTTACCCAGTACCAACTCTATATCCCTAGCGTCCCTAGAGGAAAAAACTAACGATCACCGCAAAAAGGGAGCTAGCGTTATTTTTCTTGTTAGATCTAGGGGAAAATTCCCCCTAAAACAAGGCAGGGGTCTACTCCGTGAATTGTTCAAAAGTGCATTTTAAATACAGTTAAGCGACGTTAGGGAAATTCAAGCACTCCATAGATGGAAGCACTCAGAGAAAGGTAAAACAATCAAGGACAAAGTGACGAAGTAGGCCTTAGCTTCAAAAGGACCAAGAGTTAATTAGAGATGTGAAACCCACAGCATACAGGACAATGCATGCCTCACCAATGTTGTACAATATGTAGATGAGGATGACATGATGATATTAGAAGAATAATAATCAAGGTTTATTTCATCTATTTTATTTTATTCTATTTTTATTTTATTGGCGGCCATATTGAATTCATTGATTAGGAATCATATGTTAAATGGTCACAATGTATGTTGAAAATATCCTTCATAAATCTTTTCACAAGTGGATGGCTTTCTCTTTCTTGTTCTCTACCTTCCTCCAACCCGGTTAAGGTTGCCTAGGATAGTTGTTTTCATCAGATTAGGTAGGGTAGGCGGCATTCTGAATCCAGAAAAGATCCAAAGAAAATATCAAAGCTTAAACCGATGTCGCTGTGGGGTACATATACACAAATCCTCACTGCTGACGCCGATTCAGGCGTATCCCCAAATGTTCGTAGTATGGGAGGCAATCGGATTGTCTTATAACAGCCTTGACGTCAGAGGTCAAAGGACAATGGTCAGC
Source organism: Ophioderma brevispina (assembly GCA_023653785.1). Taxonomy (NCBI): domain Eukaryota; kingdom Metazoa; phylum Echinodermata; class Ophiuroidea; order Amphilepidida; family Ophiodermatidae; genus Ophioderma; species Ophioderma brevispina. The sequence goes on from JAMKCH010069728.1 coordinate 137,200, forward strand.
GGATCACAGTCATATATATTCGTATTTCGTAAAATACAGAAGTGTCATCTAGTTTACATTTTGTTTTTATCTCAAGAGCGACTTCGGTGACCCAGGTTTTTTTTTCTTGAATTTATATCGATGAAACCATAATTCTGCAAATTTTGAAAGGATTATGACGGGTTAAGACAAAGATTACGCGGGGGTCATAAGGATTCCAAAAGTGTTAGTTCGCGTACTATCCTACAGCTTGAAGTCTTAGTTACCGGAAACGGCAACTATCAATAAAACGAATAAACGAAACGGGGCCAATTCCCAAATTTTAAATTTGCTCCGATGTGGATAAGAAACCATGGTGCAAGTTATTTATTGGTGGAGTTCGTAGAATTAAAATAGGAATAGTTTTGACTGTCGTTAAATGCTTACTCCACCGTAAGGCAAACAAGGTCAAACAATAGGGAAGAAATTGCTATAAACTATTTCAAAATCCATGGGTAAATCCATAATACATTGGGTCAAAATGAGAAATGCCTGGATTGCTGTAAACGGCCACCAAAGCGTCCTGTCTTGTCAAGGATTAACAAGTAGGCATTCTTTGCATTACCAACACTATTGTTACCGAGAACACAACACCAGTGGCGTACCGAGGTGTCGATCCAAATTAAGGCTGAATTTGACCAAATGGCCGTAGCGGCGCGAAATTGCCGAATTTGCTTTAATTTTGCCCAATTTTGGCTGACATTGGCCGAAATTCCCCAAAAAGAGTGAAGAAAGCGTATGTGGTCCACATTGTACCGCTTTTTTGAGCCAGAGGGGGCAACTTGCCCCCCCCCCCCCCCCGCCCCCAGTCTACGGCCACTGCAACAAACTCGTCAAATGTCCAAGGGCACCACTGAATGGCGGGTCGATTTCTTTAAATGGTCTCAAATTTGTCCCTTTCCCTCAAGGCATATGCAAAAAAAGAGTTGACACAATCACTCTGGTATTTTGTTATCGAGATAAACGATAAACAAGGTCATTGCCATTGACCATCCTCTATTGATCCCTGAATTTACATAGGTTAACGTGCAGTTTTGGATTCTTTGAGAATCTGTGCGTCTTTGATGAAATATGAACAATTTTTAATGAATCGGGTTCAATATTAAAGATTTTAAAACCTTTTGGTCTTCTTCTTATCGTATTCAAATACAGTGGTCTCAAATATGATTCCACCCTAAGTGGGTACAATGTCCGGCTGCTTCACCGAATTCTGCAGTCCTTACGTTGCCCCACAGTGGGCAGCCCAAAGAAGTGCCATTCATCTGTAAGGATTCACACTGATGACCTGGATCAGAACGTGAAGATAGATTGCTCCAAAACCCTATAACTTGACAAATTTGCCCAAATATGAACAAGACGCCCCGGAATTCAATACCCCTCAAAGGGCCTGTAGGACGGAATATATACCAGGCCTCCAAGGAATGTGCTGAAGCATATAAGAAGTATGTTTGAAGCTGCTCCTTTCTCAGCTAAAACAACTGCTAAATGTAAGGAAGTTTCGGAGGATATCCCAGGAAAAGATCAAAACCTGGCATACTTTAATTGAATCCACCCATATGACCTATAACAGCAAGTGGTCTACCATCCGAAACCTTCGAGGGGATCCAACAGAACCTCCACATCAGCCAAATGTTACACCCATCCAAGTTGTCCACCAACTGCTTTTAAATGAATGGCAAGTGCAGCAAGAAGCCCAAGAAGATCAAACTAGACCGAAAGAGGTTTAGTGGCGACCCTGGTTTCACTCGCCCTTTCAACATGGAGGAATTGGAATCCGGTATTGCTAAACTTCAACCAGGAAAAGCAGTAGGCCTTGACAATATCTCAACTGAGCAGCGGCCCAGTAGCAAAGGAATGGCTTCTTGAGCTCTACAATTGCTGCCTTATTTCCCACAAGTTCCCAAAGATCTGGAGGAAAGCACATGGTATGGCACTCCTAAAGCCTTGGAAAGATCCACCTAATCCCAAGACCTAATCACCTTGAGACTGATTCAAGAGGTTGGACTTTGCTTAAGAAACTCTCCCTGGATTTAAGGCGGTTGGCAGCAGGTCTCTGTCCGGACATAGGGTGCTTCACATTAGATACTTGGCAGCTACGCTCTTGCATGCTCGCTACACTACGACGGATGTCTGGTGGGGCAATTCCTGCTAGGATGTATACGTTCTCCGTTGGTGTTGGGCGAAGACATCCTGTGATAAGCCGGCAGGAGGCATTAATGCTGAGTCAAGCTTCTTGGCATGGGTTGATCTTTCCCATTCAGGGCAAGCATACTCTACACATGAGTAGCACAGGGCAAGTGCCGTCGATCTTAGGGTATGTGGGCGAGCACCCCATCTTGTGCCAGTGAGTTTATTCAAGATGTTATTGCGTGAACATACTTTACTCTTCGTCTTCTTGATGTGGGTCTTATAAGAGAGAGTGTGTTCCAAGGTAACTCCTAGGTAGACAGGATTATCACTGTGCTCCAGAGGTCTTCCAGACCAGGTTACTTTAAGCTGGTGTTTGGCTTCACGGTTGCGTAGATGGGAAGCATACACCTGGCTTGGATGGATTTGCACGTAGGTGCTTTTTTCCTCATAATAAGGAGTGAGTTCATCCAAAGCTTTCTAGAGTCTGCATCTTGTGTGCTAATTCACAGATCTTCTGCATAGATAAAACGACAGGTTCCTGCACTCCTAGGTTGGTCTTTGGTACAGATGTTGAACAAGAGAGGTGCGAGCATGCTCCGTTGGGGTAGTCCATTCTTGAGCCAACGCCATCGGCTCTTCTGTTTGCAAGCAATCCTTTCATGAGCTCAGTCAAGCGGGTGTCCTTGGCGAGTTCCAGAATCTTATGGAGTAAGCGTCTGTGATTAACTGTGTCATAGGCGGTTGATAGATCGATGATCACGGCTCCGGTTACCAAACCCTTCTTGAAACTATCCTCGATGTGTTGAGTTAGGTTGAGTACTTGGCTTGTTGTTGGTTTGCCTGGTCAGAAACCTGCTTGTTCTGGTATGAGGTGTTCGTCTATCACAGGTGCGATGCGGTTGAGCAGGAGATGTTCAAATGGCTTGTAGGTATGGCTGAGGAGTGATATTGGGCTATAGCTCTTGGGATTAGATGGATCTTTCCCAGGCTTTAGGAGTGTCATAACATGGGCTTTCCTCCAGATATTTTGGAAAATGTAGGAAACAAGGCAGCAATTGCAGAGCTCAAGAAGCCACTCCGTTGCTGCTGGGCCGAAGTTTTTCGGCTGCTCAGTTGAGATGTTGTCAAAGCTTTTCCTGGTTGATGTTTAGCAATACCGGTTTCCTCATTAGAGAAGTTGGTGCTCAAGTGGAGCTAACCTTGAGTCATGGGTGCAACATGGGGTCCCTCATTTATTGAAGTGGGTGGGGGTCACATGCCGAAGTCGGGGGTCATGTGAGCTCGGGTTGTAAAATAGGTTAAAAATGTAAAATTGGCCTCTATAAAAAAAAAAAAAAAAAAAAAAAAAAAAAAAAAAAAAAAAAAAAAAAAAAAAAAAAAAAAAAAAAAAAAAAAAAAAAAAAAAAAAAAAAAAAAAAAAAAAAAAAAAAAAAAGGACCCAAATAAGCCCCCTCAAAAAATGCCTTGGCACCCCTTCTGCCCCCCCCCCCCCATTTGCAAAGGTCTGGTTACGCCACTGCCTCTATAGAAGGGCTTGTAGTCTCGGGTAGGTACCAGCCTGTGGCCATAGGTTGCAATATGCCGATCCTGTTGGTTGATGAGGTCAAGGTCCCATATCAAGGTCGGAGGTCATGGGAGGTCGGTTTGTAAACTAGGCTGGAGATGTTAAAAGTGGCTTCATTTGAAAAGTTGAAGGAACGATTGGAACCAGGCCTTGCGATTGTTTAGGAGTTTGTATGCAAACCATATTGTGTAGTAAGGGGATCGCATATTAGAGCCAAAGGTAATGTAGTCCTATAATTCACAAAACGCATGGCAGGAGACACAAGCGGGTCCGGGTCCATATTTTTATGTTATTTTTTTTTCTCTCGCGCAAGGTGACATGCAAATTTTGATGGTACAGGTAGTTAAAGCTTCTCCATTTTCTGATTTTTTTTCTAGCATCTTGCCTAAAAGCTCAGGGTAAGCTTTACTTTTTTTGAAATTTTTATTGATATTTTTTATGAGCGTGATCCATTCCTGACACTGAGTCAATCAGGGTTGTGAGTGTCAGTTAGACTTGAAATGAGCTTGTATTTTGACAACGGACTTAGGAATATTGTGTGTGCTTTATGTTAGTGGTATTTGTATGTCATTTGATGGACGGCAGGTCTATGGAAATAGTTGTTGGTTTAAAGACGGCGTGAATGGGGAAATTCATATCAACCCATGTAGATTTCTTGGGCATCTAGTTGTGTGATATCTGCATGTATCGGTATATTCCCTGTAAATGTTATCTATTGTGAAAATTGTTTACAGTGTTAATCGTTGAAGTAAGTAACGGTATGATATACATCGTAGTTTTACAAGCCTGTGATGTTGATGCAAAAAGTTGGGCTCATTTTGATGAGGGTATTTTTTGGTGTATTTTTGTATGAATATATTGATGGTGTTATAATACATATAATTTTATGGAGTGGACCAAAATTTTCCTAAGATTAATTTTGTTTTTCACTTAATGTTGCATGGTATCCGAACATACTTTTAACGTCAAAAAAAATTTAATTGGTTGCATAGGAAAAATGCCGATATAATTTTTATGCAAGGAACCTTTAGTTGGAAAAAAATGTGGAAAAGATTTGGAGGCGGGAATGAAAGGTATGCATGCGCTTTGTCATGGACAATCATAGCAAAGGTGGTGCTGTTTGTTTAGAAAAAAATGCAGTATGAGATTGGCTTTGAATATAATGATCCAAATGGCCAGATTGTTTTTGTTTTAGTGGGGGAATTACTATTCAAGGACAAAAAAAATTTATGATTAATATGTACGCTCCCTGTTATAAAGCCAAAGGAGCAAGTTGAGTTCTGGGGCAAGTTATCATCTGCAATTCTTGAAGTTGAGAATTGGGAGAAATACTCATTGGTTTGGGGGGTGATGATAGAGATATTCCTTATGGAAATTAATCTTGATAGACTATGGTGGGAATCCACGCATGTAAAAATGTATGGCACTCTGTTCAGAATTTTTTTTATCCACTTTTGAGCTTGTTGATATATGGGATAGGAATACATATTTTGCGCTATACTGGCGACAAAAAAAAACCCACTTATCCCAATAGGAATGGACCTGTGGTTAGTGTCTGTATTATGCAAGACGTATTACATCCCGGGATTGTACCTTCAGTAGGGACTGACCATTCTAATTTTTTTGAATATTGATGAGGTCATATTGTTAAACACGTACATCTTATTGGAAGGTCAACACAATCTGATGTGAAGCTTTAGAATTTTGAAAGCCGTTCGTGAAAATTTTTGTGGTTTGGTTTAAAAGCAGTATGTGATGTTAAGGAATAAGAGAGTTTTAGGGGGAGCTCGTTTTAAAGTTGAGATCAAGAGTTTCTCCTCATTTAGTAAAGATAAATGCGCAAGCACGGCAATTTTCTAAGAGTTTGGAGGAATAAAGTTAAAAACGCTGAAAATAATCTTTCTCAAAATCCTTTGAGAGATAATGAAATTTGGGATGGGCTAAAATAATTAGAGACAGAGTAGGGGAAACCGCAAACGGGGAATTGTTATACGCCTAGGGCTCAGTGGGTAGAAACAAAGAGAAGAGAATAAATATGTTTTTAAACTTAGAGAAGCAAATAAGGTTAAAGTACTATTAATACAGTGATATTTAATGATGGACTTGCTTCTAACGATAGCAAGACTGTTCTTAATGAGGATAAGAAGACGTTTTTATACGAAACTGTATGCAAAGAAGAACATCTCTCTAACAAGTAATAGTTTACGAAATTTTTGGAAATGATTATATTTCAAAGTTGAATGATGAGCAACAAAAGATGTTGAAGGCCTTTTAACAGTTAAAAGACACTATCAGTGATTGGCTAAATCAGCAAATCGAAACATCATTCAAAATCAGATTTTAGCAAGTACGTAATACGTACAGGTATCCTAACATACCCTGCAAATGATAAGACCGGAAGAAGCAACCTAATAAGGACAGAATCGAGATTTTAGTCATTACTGTGCGAACGGACATTTATACAACGTAGTGAATGAGGATTCATATGTTTGAACACTGCCGTGTTTTCCTTTCTTTCATCTACAGCTGGAAAAGGTAACTTATGAGATTCTAGCTATCCGCATTTGAAGGATTCTGCAAATTTCAATATTTTTCACATCATGATAGTGTCTTTAACGAATGTCGTTAACGGTTCTTGGTTCATTTAAAAATAACAAACCCAGGTAGGTCCGGTCTAACTGCCGATTCTATAGCAATTTTGGTGCGTGGTTGGTCCTTTACTGGTTGTGTTTGGAATTGACTCCGATCGAAAAGGTGATTGGGGAATTCACAGAAGAAAAGGGCGTCATCCCATTGATTTAAAACAAGGGAAAGATAAAAGGCAAATTGATAGTTATAGGCCCATTACAGTATTAAATGTGATTTAAAAAATAGGGGCAAAGGCCGATCGCCGTTCGGCATGTCCAGTTTTGCCCGGAGGAATTATTGGGAAAGAACAAGCTGCGTTTGTCGAAGGGCGATTTTATATTGGTGATGCAATAAGAAAATGTCGCTGATGTATTGGAATTTACAAATATAGAGGCATCAGGGAGTTTTTATTAAAATTGATTTTTGAGAAGGCCTACGAATCCATATTGATTACAGATTTTTGGATAAGGCAATAAAAATGTTTAATTTGGTGAAAATATTCAAAGATGGATCGAAAATTTTATTAGAAAATATACAAGGTGTGGTCTGATAATGGGTACGCAAACAGGATATTTCTTAATTCAAGGGGGGTGAGGGACAAATAGGGGATCAACAGTTCAATTTTATTTGTGATAGTTATGGAGTTGTTATTATCTTGATCAGAAATTGATTTCTACGGTAAAAGTTTTCTCTTGAGTGGAACATGGAAGTAAACTATCCTGTTATGCAGACGATTTAACTTGTTTTCTTAAAGATATAGAGTAGGCCCGTAAAAATCTGGACATATTTTGGATGATTTTCACATATGTTCGTCCCTTAAAATTAACATGGCTAAAACAGAGGCCATGTGGCTTGGAATTTGTAGATACTCTCACGATACACCACTGGATTGTAATCTGACAAATAGGTGAAAGTATTAGGCATGATATTCATATGATGAAAAAAAATTAGTTAATGATGCAAATTGAAGATAAAATTAAATTTAAGAAAGAAAAACACTTCAATTTATGGAAAAGTAGTAGAAACTTAACTGGTATTGGTAAAATTACAATTATAAGGGGGGGGCGTTGTTTAATCTAAAGTTTTATATGTTACAAGTTGATGCTTCCTCCCCCTTGTTAAGTTTCAGAGAAGATTAAGTGCCATGATTCACCAATTTGTTTGGAATGGTCCTGGTATAAGGTGATGAAGAGGTTGTTTTAAAGCTTGCGTATAATGAAGGTGGTTAAAACTGGTGGGATACGGCTAGGGTAAAGGCATCAGCAGTTGATGTGGCTGAAAAGATTTTTCACCGGAAAAATGAAATATGGCTTGGAGATTGATTTTATCTCATTATCTAAACAAAGTTGGTGATAAATGTTGTGTTAAAGTGTAACTTTCAAAGGTCCAAAAATTGAACTGTTATATACCATTATTTTACAAGAATTCTGATGGCTTGGTCGGAAGAGTGAATTGTTGAACAAGGAGCTGTTTTTTATAAGAATTTTGGCGAGCAAAAATCTGGAATAAATGGTAATGTTTTGGTCGCTAACAAGTCAGTTATTATAAGCTTTGTTGAAGCAAAATGGTAAGTAGAATTAGTGACTTGTTTCAGAAAAATGGCAAAGTCAAACCTTTTGAATGTTGGGTATAAGGCATAGGATTTGGTATTAATTTATTTAAGGTGGTTATGGTATGATTCAAGCAATTACCCAAACAATGGAAGGATATCTGTACGTGAAAGTACGGAAGAAGGAGAGACGTGTATGCCAAGTATTAGTCCCAAGTCCAATTGGCTGTATATAAAGGGGATTTTAAAAGATTAAATCAAAACTTTTTTATCAATATTTAAGACGATAAATCAAAGAACCATCATGCCTTATAAAAACTTCGTAATAAACTATAGCTTAGGTATGGAGGACTTTGATAATCTTTTCAGCTTACCTTGGAAAGTGATATTGATACTACACTTCGTTGGTTTGCAATTCAGAATTAAACCATTTAATATTAGACAAACAAATAAGGGTGGAATAGGTAGGCTTAATTGAGAACCAGATTTTATTGAGGTTTGTGATCTTGTTACTGCTACTCTGATCATGTTTTTCGATGCCCAGAAGTTGATAAATTTTTGGGGGGATTTTGGCAACTACTGGGAGTGAGTGTCTTTAATATATTTAGAATACACAAAATTTTTTGGAATTTTAGGATAATAGTACGGAACATTGGCAAGTTTAAAAATCAATGCTTATGATTGCGAGGAAACATTTATTTGTTGTCAAACGTTAATGGGGCAGGCCTTTCAATCGGGTGTTTTGGTTATTTAGTTAAAGACCACTATGAATCTGAAAGAGTTACTTGCTGAAAAAAAGGGAAGTTAGAAATTCTTAACAAATGGAGGAAATGTATTGGAGTAATAATCACCGCTAAACTCGAAGTGACCGAGGAGGGGGGGGGGGGATCGGTCTGCTTATGGTCTGCGTGTCGGGGGGACAGAGTGGGCGTGGCTAGCGGTGGGGGAGCTCGCTGGAAAAGTGGGCGGCTCTGGTGCTCCCGGCTGGGGTTGGTGAGTTGCGGGCGACATGCCGTGTTCTTCCAGTTACTTGGGGGACGAAGCGATTGTTGAAATCCTTGCTTCAAGTACTTCGGGTGCGGTGAACCTTATGTGGTCCTTCTTATATTGGAGAGAAGCGCATGTGCCGATGGTTGCCGTTCTGGGGGGGTGCGGGCACGGATTGGGGGTTTGTTTTTTTTAGTGGCCGGGATCCGGGTTTTCTTCGTTGGCGTGCGGAATGTGGGGGTGTTGATTTTTCCATTCTTAGGTCGCTTTGGGTTTGCAGGGTCAGGTCGGTGAGTGGAATGGGTTATTTATATAATGAATGGCAAGATAATCATATCAGCATTTTGAGTAGTTAAGGTAACGTGTTTAAAACAATCATCGATTTATCAATAATCTGCCTTCCTGTTAGGGTTTGTTTTTTTTTTTTTGGTCTGTAATGATGGTTATTGTGATTGGTATTGTATTCTTTTAGTGATGAGGGTTGTTGATAATAAAAGGCAGCCTTTTTTATAAAACAGTTCTGACAAAGACAAAAAAAAAACAAAACAAAAAAAATACCCGGTTTCCAGTTAGTCCATGTTGAACGGGCGAGAGTGAAACCAGGGTCGCACTATAACATCTTACGGTCTAAGTTTGATCTTATGGGCGTCTTGCGCACATTCATTGGTGGGCAAATGTTGGGTGGAATATTTGGGTTGCGGTAGAGGTTCTGTTGGACCCCATCGAAGCTTCGTGAAGCCCATGCTTTTTGCTGTTTTTCCGCGATTCCTCTTGACATTTCTTCACCTTTAGCAGTTGTTCTAGTTAGCTGAGAAAGAATCAGTTTCAAACATGGGGTATACTCTGATATTCTTTAGCCACATTCCTTGGGAAAGGCCGGTATGTCTTGGTCCTTAGTTTAAAGGCACTTGTGTGGTCTTACGGCAATGTTGACTTGGATACTGATTGGTCGAGGTTGAGTTATTGGAACAGGGTCCAGAACAATCTTGCTACACAGGTTAGAGATGTTTATGCTAACAATAGCTAGATCAGGTTGTAACCTCTCTTCCAACGGGCACTATAAAATGATGGCGGCAGCTTAGGGTCGTGAAGAAGACGTAGATATTGACTGTCTAACCATTCTCCCGACAGCTTGTCCGTCTTTATTGGTTTCATTGTAACCCCATTGGGTACTATGGCTGTTGAAATCACCAATGAAGAAATGAGGTTTGGTGGAATTCCCGAGATTGAATTAATGGTGCTTGCAATCTAATGATGGAGGTTTGTAGACTGATGTAACTATGACAGAGCTGAGCTCAATGGTGCGGACTTCGATGTGTTGTCAATAGACATTGGGGTTGCTTCTCCAACAGTGTCTGGTTTTACATATATCGCAATTCCATACTGTCAATGTGGTCTCTCGATGGCAAGGACGATTCCTGGTATAGTTGGGCAATGACTATTAGTTCCTCTGTGGGTTTCCTGCAGGGCATCGCATTGGAGATTGTTACACATGTCAGCAATGATGTTACTGTTTGCATTAGGAAAACTCTCCACATTCAATGAAGCTATAGTCAAGGCAGACCTTAGAAAAGGCCCGTGCTGGCCTCTAGTCATGATATGGGAATACTTGAGAATTGATGTTATGGAAGAACAGTGTTTGGTGGTGAAGAGATTGCCTTCACTGGCGAGCAGTTACTGACAGGGGATACCACAGGACGGTTCTCTATTCTCCACAAAGACTTTGGTGATGAACTTTGACACTTAACTCTAACAATATGTTTATGTAGTAGGAACTATATACACGTACCTTTTTTAATCCTTGTAATAAGACGAACACTTTGGTTACATTTTTGCAGCAATTGAGGCATCTTTTAATTTAGACCCCTGCCTGTATTATGGATTTACCTTCCCCCTCCTGGATTCCGCCCATATTTTTGTATGTAAGGTGCACCCTAGCTAAATTTGTATATTAACCTTAATAGAAGACAAATCCACTGAGGACTTATGCTCCCCAAATACCCAAGTTGACCATTTTATAGGGTCGTTTTTTAGACTAGACAATGTATGTTTTTACTTGGTAAATTTCGTGTGTATGGAGTGATATTTCGATTATTTATGAATCATTTGTTGACTTCTTTCGCATAAAAATGCTTTAAAATAATTGATTTCTTCCCGATTTTCTTTATTATGAGGGGGTTTCATTTCACTTCCACGTTTGGGGCAGACGCACTTGAGTATCCTTGGAGCTCTCTTTGCATTTACTAACTTTATGTGTCTGTTACTATTTCTAAAAACTTGGAGGCTTTTACGTGTTTTTGGTAGATTTCCCTTCTTTTTGTGAATAATAATGTAATTTTTTTGGCCAATTTCTAAGACAAACCCGAATTTCCAGGAACAGTTTATTATAATATGGTTGAGTGTAAGTGATTATTTCATATATTTTATGTTGGATCGCCGCCGATCTAGAACGTAATGTGTTCGGTGAATTTCGTCTTCCCTTTGTTTCTAATTGGTATGCATGTGTGGTTGCGTGACCGTGTCTGTGCTCTGACTGTTCAGGTAATTAATTTGGTTGTCCATGTCCTTCAACGGCTTCACATACATAATATATTAAGACCTTGATGTCCATCGGATATCCCCGGGGGTCACTTGCATTCAAAGGTGGATATGATGCGTAAACACTAAACATGGACTTACAAAACATATCCTAAACAAGTATTGTTGTCTGTTTTTGCAACCCTAAACAAGCCGCATTGTGTAGTTAAAGACACTATCAGTGATTTGCTAAATCAGCAAATCGAAAAAATCATCAAAAATCAGATTTTTGCATGTATGCAACAAGTACAGGTATCCTAACATACCCTGCAAATGATAACACCAGAAGCAACCTAATAAGGACAGAATCGGAGATTTTAGTCATTGCTGTCCGAACGGACACTTACTACAACACGTAAATGAATGGAGAATCGTATCTTGGAACACTGCCGTTTTCTTCCTTTTCTGTCAATTCTACAGCTGGAAAAGGTAACTTATGAGAATTCTACAGACTTATCCTTCACTTTGAAGCTATTCCTGCAAAGTTCAAATATTTTTCAAATCACTGATAGTGTCTTTAATTTACCCTATATTACATCGCTTTGCTTACTTTCGATTTGCAGTATTTTTGATGATTTTGATCTCTACTTAATGTGAGTATTACATACCCTAAACATATACATCACAATTTCAGGGATAAGAAAAACGCACTCATTTTTGTGTCAAGGATACCGCATTCACAATTGTGCGATTGTATCTCTCAACTATACCATCTGACTTCGGATTACAGAGGCAAGTTCGCATCCTGATAATCCCTAGTACTCGCACATTTCTTGGAACACTGTGCTGCTTCTCGTACTTTCTCCCCGGACTTTCTCCTGAAGTACAAGATTCATAACTCTCAGAGGAACGTTGGCACTATCTACCGTGACCACAGTTCTAGAAACACAAAATCTCACTCTCAATTAGTGACAGGCAGGCTCTACCAACCCAACACTCTTAAGCAGTCACATTGCCTACCAAAGCCATTTCTTAAATCAGAAGTACAGATCAGTCCAGCATGAGAAGACCGATTATCCACATTTTTGCAATTCAATGTGTCACCAACTCTCAATCGTAATTGGGAGCATCTATACTAGCGTTACCTCACCAAGAAATCCATCCCCAGCATCGCATACTCAATCAACCACTATTAGCTTAAAACCATGACAACTACAACCAACCTTCACCTCCATTTCTTCCTCCCCCATATATTCACCTGTTGCCCATCAACCTGATGCAAGGTAAATCAAATGGAACTGCTAGTCTTGCTCTTAAAATCCGTCGACGAGAACATTATCGCACAAGCTCTCTACCAACTGCATTGGCTTCCAATTAAACAGAGGGCAGCATTTAAGATTCTGCTTCTCAGCTATAAGGCCATGCACGGTATGTCACATGGCATGCCTGTATCTCTGAGCTCATCCAGCTGTATTCACCACTGAGAACATTGAGATCATTTTTCCTTTTCCAAGCCGTTTTCTCTGCTTCTTCAACAATTGTCAGTTATTGTCTTGTATGCCTGATTTCCCTCACATGCACCTCTATCAACTCTCTCATAGTGCAGTTATGTCCACAGCAAAAAAGCCACGACCTTTTGATCACTCAACCAGATCATTATGACATCAATCTATTCACAACTTTGACCTTATACAAATTGCTTTCCCCAACATAGGCCATCACCCAATCAATGATCAATAATGTGCTATGGATGACTGATTACCCACTCACTGAGTACATGCACACTGTACTTTTTGGGCTGTGTTGGGCCTATAGGAAGGGTTTTTTTGAGAAGGCAGGTCGCATTTTTCTAAGTGACACCTGTCAATCAAATTTGGACACCAATTAGAATATAACTGTATCTGTGACTATAGCTGGTACGAGCACGCTGCGATGAATGGTTTTCGATATACAGCGCCTTGAACAACCCTCTCTCTGCGCCCTCCTACACGGGTGAATTTTGCCATAGAAATAACATGGCAAACTTAGGAGTAGTCTTGCTTTATTACTTCTCAAAAACATGCCCTGGTTGCACACTTTTATAGCTCCTTTTGGATTGAATTTCACAAATGTTTTAACTTATGATATTTTACAAAATATATGCTGGTACGAACAAATTTGGTCAAATACTTCTCCCGTAGCGGAGTAAAATAGCGCATGCCCTATCTGTTAACTGTATGGCTCATGCAAGAGGTCACGGGCCAATTGAGTGCAGTGTGTGGACGGTGTATAGGGAAAAAGGACAATAAGTGCAAGATGTCTTACACTCAACCCCTCGCACTTCACTCCCTGGTTCACTCCCTTCCACATGCCTTTGGGGTCCTCGTTCTATCCTATTTACTCTGTCCGCCCCCCCCCCCCGCCAGTTGAAGCTTTTTCGAACTCTATCTTCTCACGTTCCAACTTCCGCCTCTCCCTTTCCATTTTGAAAGCCTTTCACTCTTTTTCCCATTTCAACAGTACTGTTTTTCTTTCGAGCTGCAACTCCCTCTTTTTTTCTCTCACGCTCTATCGAACTCCCTCCTCTTCCTCTTGAGCTTTGACTTCCCCCACTCCATCTCCTTTTTTTCTTCCTCTTGAGCTTTGACTTCCCCCACTCCGTCTCTTTTCCCCCTAAGTATCTAGCGATGTTCCACTTCGTTCTGCATCCCACTTTTCTCTAGCGGCCCTATACTGGGCTCGTCTGACTCTATTTTCACTGTTCCCAATGCTAGCAAGCTCTCACCATTCTTCAACTCCACCCATGATATGACAGTTTGCCGCTCAATCTTCTTTCTCGTCGTCTTTCTCAAAAATCTGATTCCCCTTTCTCACTTTTAGTTCCACTTCATCCTTCGTCATGGGGCTTGACTACTTTACACAACCTTTAACAAATGCTGCCACACGTCTACGCTTCTTTATCACGCCAACACCCCAGCCACTCAACTTGTTTTCAGATAGGGATGTGCGGCCCGAACATGGGGCCTTGGGAACGGCTGGGGAACTGATTGTATCTCAAAGTAGGGGATTAACAACTGAATTTTGAGAAATTTGCAGGCTTTGGAACTTACATTTGGCTAAAAGTTAGCTTCTGAAGCAAAAACATCAAAAGGGGACCCAGAAGAACTGAAGTATGCCTCAACTGGAACCCTTAAGAACTGCTGGAGAGGCGCGAAATGGGGGCCTTAAAAGCCGCACATACCAGTACCGCTTTCCTATGTCATTGCCCCCCCCCCCCGTCCACTCACGTCAGACTCACTCTCAATTCTATCGAAGCCAGCAGGCAGAATAGACTTTTACCACCATCGCTGGCTTCACCAACATCACCCTCTATCCTCTATATAGAGAATTTATGCTAAATCATAAAAGGATTGCACTGTCACTACTATCCACCAGTTCCACTTCATTCTCGGACCTTCCGCCACTTTCTCCATCATAGTTACTGTGCAACCGCTCTGCCCCACCTGTCTCCCAAACTCCATTCTCCGCCATCCTCCTTTTCTCATCCTCCAAACCTTAATTCAAACAAATCCCACCACTGCCACCAGTTTTGTAGCACGAGACCGACCCTCACTGACAAGGCGCTTGATTTGGTAGAGTGGAACTGGTTACCCTTTATTAATAAACACCAAGGGCAAGTGTAGGGGACAGAACTCCTGCACTTGGCACTGTTTGAAAATGGAGGGTACACAAAGGGAAGATCATAAAAGGGAACAAATACAGGACACACTAGGATCAAGTTAGCTCTTTTGCATTACAAGGTTGTGTTATTTCCCTTCAATATTTATACAAGCACCGCCGATTCTACATTGTTTCTTAACTCCTTAACAAAGTTTGAGTGAATTCAGGGCCCTCTCCCTAAACAGGCATTTCTCTCCAATGTAGAATCTGTCCCTTTTCTCAAGCCTAGAATCTGCCCCTTTCTGTCAGGCCCAGACCCTGTGTCCTCTCTTAAACCTGTATTTGCTGGGAATTTAGCAAACAAAATGTGAGAGCAGATATGGAAGCAAAAATAAAAATGTCAATTTTCAGTTGTACAGGGGTCAAATTTTAAAGTTGCTCCAATTTGGCTAAAACCTGTTGCAAAATTAATTATTGATGGAACTAGAAAAAATGGCTCTTAAGTTTCATGGTCATCCGGAGGTAAAATTCCCGGTCACACTTTGTTGAAATTGGTAACAAGTTCTTCACATTGTCTCATAGGATCCAAAAATGCACTATTTTACAGGATATGGTATTTGGTTGCATAATTAAAATACAAAATGTATCAAGGGTCTACATGGTCTAGGGTCACCAAGACTTGCCCTGGATTTTGCAAATGGTGCCATCACCAAATCAGCTAAAATACATTTTCTGCCGCAGTATAACAATAGGACTCAATCGTTTGACACCACTTTTAATAAAATCTAGGCATTTAGCACAGGATGACCTTTAACCTTTATAGCCCAAATACCTGTGTTAACTATCACTCTGAAGTTGCCTAGAAACTATGCCTTATTTTAATCCCCTTAACAAGACTGGCTCCCTCCCTTATCGCGGGGAAGGTTATCCCTTACACAGTCTTTACACCACGTATACTTACCTTGTCCAAGCCTAACTATGCCACTTCAAATTGCAAGGTGACTGTAAACAAATCTCTGTACGTGCCGCCTGGGCGGCTGCTCTCGAGCAGCACCATAAACGTGAAATCCTTAACTTTACAGACATCCAGGATTGATTCCAGGGGTGAGAATCACCTACACTCGCTTATATTGCCATTGTGTAAGGTTAACTATGCCAGACTGCAGTCAGCACATGGTAGGTGATAATCTAGCCCCGCGATGCAGAACTGACCCATAATCCCAAAAAAGCCCAATGACTTGAGAAGCCAAGGAGTTTGGCTTACCTTAAGATGTCCGGGGACCTTGTCCTAGGCTTGCCTCAGTGCTAGTTTCTGACTTGTACCTCTGGTTCTGACGACTCCTGGAGGAAACCAATGCAGATGAAGATCCCATGCCGTACCTACCCTTGGAATCAGGACGTCCCTGAGGTACACCGACTGGAAGGTAGATGAGAGCTCCATCCCTGTTCTTCCATGATTTCCTGTGTAGGGTCACCCTATATCCCTAACGTCAATTAGATGCATTTAAATGCGCTTCTCAAAAATAACAGAATGGACTCCTACCTTGTTTTAGGGGGAAATTTCCCCCAGATCTAACAAGAAAAATAACACTACATCCTTTTTTGCGGTGACCAGATTTTCCTCTCTAAGGATGTTAGGGATATAGGGCCCATGACACAGCCTGAGCACGCAGGTTGTGGGCTCGCACGTGGGTCCCCACCAAAAGGGGTCTCATTCCTCCTTATGCTATCTTTAATGACATAGATGATCTATCGGGATATAGGCTATTTGGAGGCTGCCTTGATTGGCTTGAGTGTCATAAAGAAGATGTTGTCTGCCTCCCCTCTGTAAGGCTTGGTCCTATGAAAGTAGAACCTCAAAGCGCGCAACGTGCATCAGGCTGCTGCATCGAGGTCTTTACCAACTTTCCTGAGGTCAGGCAAAACAATGTGGTTAGGTGTAAAGTGGGAGACTCCTCCTTGTCTAAGTATCCTGCTCTGGGAAGAAGATGCACTCTCCCCTGGAGAAGACTGTGACCCTCTGCTGTCGATAGGGCATGAATGTCACCTACTCTTCTTCCCGAGGCTGCAGCAATCATGAATGCCATCTTCATGATAAGGTCTTCCATGCTAGCTTGATCCAGGGGGCTCCGCTAGGAGGCACTGGGCCCTGTTCAAGTCCCATGTTGGGACACGTGACTTCTAGGGAGCACGCTCAGGAAACATTCCCTTCAGGAGATCAATCAGGACAGGTGAATTAGACATAGTAGATCCCCCTGAAAAGCTGTGATGGACAAAAGCTATGGCCGTGCGACAGGCCCACATGGAGCATGCGCTGGCTCCTTGTTGGTAGAAGACCCATGTGAGGAACTCTTATGTTTAGCAAAGAGACCTTATAAGGATTGACTTTGTTGTCCCGGTACCATGCGTGGTACTTCCTGATATGGATATTTTAAGTCTTTCTTGTTGAAGAATGCCTTGCATTGCCTGCCACGGTGGTACCTCTTCAGAAAGGCCTGCTGTCATGTAGGATCTGATGAAAATCACAATATAGTCAGGTGGAAGGTCCGAATCATTGCTAGAGGAACTTGGGTCTTGTCAGGGTTCAGAATCAGGTCTCTCCTTATAGGGAGGTAAAAAGGTTCCGCCGCTATGAGAGTAGCAATTTCAGAAACTACATGTCTGGGCCAGTCTGGTGCAATTAGAAGCAACTTGCACCCGCTGAATCTTGAGAGCTTCTCCAGCACTCTGGGTATCATTACTATTAGGGGAACACATATGCTAAGATCATGTCCCAGCTGATTGTCCATTGTGTCCACTTCTGGGAGATGGACTGCCTGGAGCTCGATCCTGCGGCTCTGGCACCATATCAGCAGCTTGACTGTTTGTTTGTTGGCCTGCTTGGTTTATGTAAGTCACTACTGTGAGGTTATCCAAGACACACAGTCTGATGGATCCAAGGGCCGGAGGTCACCTGTTCCCACCTTCTGGCAAAGAAGCCGCTCTCCACTGGTGAGAGGCGAGATGGAAGATAGTCACTTCCGGTGGGGTGGACCTGATTGCTGCCTCCTCAGCCGCCTCTTGCGCCTCCACGGTTTCCATGGTTGGCGACCCACAACCACTGCTCTGGTTGCTCTTGGGTTGTCCCTGGGTCTTGCCCTTCTGTGAGCTACCGGCAGCATCAGTCTTGTTCCACTTTCTTGTTGCAGGGTACAGGGGATACGAAAAGACTGGCTGGCTCCACCCCTATGGCTTCTGTGGCTACTTGCCCTTCTGCTTCTTCTCTGCCGCCTCCCTGGCCTTCCAGTGCTCATGTTCCTTGACGTGTATTTCCGTCTACTTGCCGCCGAACAGGTCCGGGCCCATTCCTCTTGGCTGCCAACATTGAGGGCCCTTACTGCATTGAGCTTCGGCAGGGTGGCCAAGCAGTGGGCAAGTTGGGCAAATGCTCTGCTGAGATGTGCTCCAAGTCTTTCAGGGTGAGAAATGCACGCTGCTGGGCATCCTCCATTACGGAGCGAGCAGGGTCCAAAAGACTGTTCACCAGGTGAGGGAAGGTTATTAGAGTGGCATTGGCTACCTTCAGCCAGTCTTTCGATCTCTAAGCTCCTGGTCCCTGGGTTCATTCCACACGGCTACCTTATGTGGTGCGTCTGGCTTCGATGAGACTGCTCTGCCCTCAACTCAGAGCAGGGGAGCCTGTTTAGGACGGCACCAGGAGTAAGCATCCAACTTCATCTGCCTCCAGTAGTCTTCTGGGGGGCAGTTGTAAGAACTCTGCTTCAATGGATGGCACTGCAGGGAAGGACTATTCCACCCATTGGGATATGGGGAATGTTGTGGCATTTCTGTAGTTCATGAGCGTACGGTATATCTGGAGAGTCTTGGTGTGAGGGATTAGTGGGCTAGGCGGCTTCTTCTACTTGAAGCACTCAGTGAGGCCTAGTTCCTCATCTCGTTGTTCCTTCTCGGGGAACCCCAGAGGTATTTTCACATCCAGCAGAGCTGTTGCAAAGAAGGGGGCCCCCACACCTTTGCCGAAAGGTAATGGAGTAACATTTGATTTTATTAAATGTTTAAAAAAAAGGCAAACTGCTAACAAGTAGACCTACTCCCAAGCTTAATGTCTTGAAAGATGATGGTAACATTCTGACAGAAGAGAATGAAATCAAAGAGAGATGGAAACAGTATTGTGAAAGGCTCTATGCTTCACTATGCAAAGTTGAACATGCTCTTGAGAAGATAAGGAATGACAAGTCCCCAACTACTCAAGGAAAGTGGTACAGAGGGGATTGCAATTATCCACAGACTGTGCTGCAAGTGGCCAGAAGACTGGAAAAGATTGGGTTTCCTCCCACTACCCAAAAAAGGTGATGCCAGGGAGTGTGCAAACAACTGTACCATCTTGTTGATTTCACATGCTAGTAAGGTCTTAACGCATATCATTGCTGAAAGAATCAGAAACAAACTGGAGAGTGAATCGCCACCAGAACAAGCAGGATTTCAGAAGGGGAGAGGAACACGTAATCAAATTGGAAATTTGAGAAACCTGATGGAAAAACATCTGGATTTCGCCAGTCCTTGTTTTTCTGTTTTATAGATTACTTAAAGGCATTTGACTGTGTTCAACATCAGAAACTGTGGAATATCATGAATGAGATGGGTTTCTCTCATCTGATTGAAATGATTAGAGCACTTTAATTACAAAGGTCAAGAGGCAACAGTGAGAACAGAGTGTGGAGACAGTGATTGGTTTTCAATCAGTCAAGGACTGAGGCAAGGGTGTATCCTTTCACCATATCTGTTCAACATTTGTGCTGAATACATCATGCGGCAAATCTCTTGGTTTTGTAGGAGGGATATCAATTGAAGGCCTTCAACTAACCAATCTACGATATGCAGATGACACCATCTTGATTACTAGAACAGCTGCTGAAATCCAAGATTTGATTGACAGAGTTAAGCAAGGTAGTGAGGAGTTTAGACTCTACCTCAATGTCAAGAAGACGAAAGTGATGATATGCGGAGGAACCCAAGATCAGGCTTTATATGGTGGCGATGAGGACATTGGAGTTGTTAATACCTTCAACTTCTTGGGGTCCATGATTGTAAATGAAGGAGGAAGTTCTCAGGACATTAGAAAATGCATTACCATGGCTAGAACATTGGCCATTTCTCTGACTGACATCTGGAAGGATAGAGAGATTTCCAGAGCTGCCAAAATACATCTTATGAATGCTCTTGTTTTCCAGATAGCCACCTATGGTTCTGAAACATGGGCTGTAGGAAAAGCGGACAGAAACAGAATGCCTTCGAGATGTGGTGCTGGAGAAGAATGCTGAGAATTTCATGGAAGGAACATAGACCGAATGAATATGTTAGGAGTCTGATTGGAGATTCACCCACATTGTCTGCAATGGTTGACAAAAACAAACTTCATTACTTTTGTCATATATCGAGAAGAGCAGGAGATAACCTTGAGAAGATCATTGTGCAAGGACATGTTGAAGGTACTCTTTCATGTGGCTGTTAAAAACTGCATTGGACTGATAGAATCAAGGAGCTTACTTGCTTATCAATTAAAGAGGCACTTGCACATTTGAAAAATAGTGCGTCCTCAAGATTTTTCAAAATCGATATTTTTGCATGGTTGTAAAGCTTTAATATACAGCTTTTATAGCCCTCACCTGAAATTATTAAAGGAGAACCTGTACTAAGAATAATGTTTATAATATACGCTATAAAATAATTATTGAACACATATAGAATGGTTTCATGGAAAAACGGAATTATACCAGCCATAAAAATGATTAAAAAGATTATGTCTGCCCATGCGCTATTTGAAATTCGCGCTAGTGCATATGGGATATGTATACGTGTTATGCGATACGAACAGCACAGTAGCGTCATACACCTTCACCAGTGACGCTTTCATAATGTGTATTTCCAATGGCATGTATGACACAAACGTGCCAGCCGCATCGCATAACATGTTATACACTAGCGCGGTTTTTAAATAGTGCATGGTCAGACTTGATGGTTTGAAGTCATTTTTATGGTTAAAATAATTTTGTTTTTCGATGAAACCACTCTATATGTGGTCAATAATTATTTTATTGAATATATTGTATAATATTATTCGTTGTACGGGTTCTCCTTTAAGACCAAATCAGCGTCCTTATGGGTAAACAGAACGATCTTATAATTAATGTCGCCAGCGACATTAATTCAGCAGACGACAGAAATGGTGTTTAACACATGAAAAATGCACGCCGTATGCATGTTTCCCACGGCATGCACCTTGTTTGACTGGTTGTGACCTTTGTGGTTTTAATATCAATGAGTACGAGTCTATGATATTCATGTAATATATACATTTGTTGATTAAAGTTATGGAAAACTTTAAAGTTAGCCTACAAATTACCTGGATGTCTTTTACTTCTTATTAACATCCCTATCTGTTTTTAGTATGTTATTTTTATGTGTAAAATATATCTGTTCTTCCAATGGCCTAGATAATCATTTGAGAGCAAATTGAAGTGCCGCTTTAATGAGGCTTATCGATCAGCACTGGATAGGTAGGAGTAGAACCTCATCATTAGAAGGGTCACAAAGGGTCAGACATGACTCATAGCCTAGACAACGACAAATGCGAGCAACACAAATGACGCCAAATCTGATCAAAATCTTGAAAGATCACAAACCTGAACTGGAAGTTTCCTTGGTAATCCAGGAGACATCAGATGTGAAAAGCTGTGCTAATTAATGAGGTGTAATAATAATCTCTAAGACCTCTTCCATTGTTCAACATTTTCAAACCTGACCAAACATCTTGCTATAACCTGTACTGCAGCAACCCCTTCTCTTCTGCTTCCCTGTTTCTTAACACCCAACTGTTTTTATTGCTGTAAAAAGATACTACTTCATCTGTCTTAGCTCATACTATAGGAGAGCAATGGATAGCACCAACTAGCTTGACTCAGCCTCTCTGACTTAATGTTGGACTACTTTAAAAGGCAAACTCTCCAAAAGAATTTGACGTCTTGACTTACGCTTGGGTTGGTCAAAGTGAGGTTAGGTTGTGGAGAGTTGAACTCACTCTCATCCAGGCTCATATGAGTCCAGTGACAAGGCCAAAGTCATAGATCTCTATGTGAAATTCGCCATTTTGATTTCTTGTGCCTATTTTGTGAATAAGACGCAGAAACACATGAGAAACATGCTTCATGTGCATGAGAACGGTCACATTTTAGATACAACACAGATAAAACAGAAACACGGTTCATGTGAAACATTGGAGGATGATCATTTGGACCACCCCCAATCAAAATATTGTGGGGATATATCCTCCATCCCCCAGGAATTTACACCTATGATTACTCACAGCTTTTTCAATTATCGTAGAAATGTTTACGACTGGCCGAAAATATAAATTCACTGCAGTCCAGAGATGGTTTAAGTATAGGAGTTATCAAAGCATGGCCCATAATGGGCCATTCTTCAAAAAAGTAAACCTTTTTGATAAAAAATGAAGTTAATGGTATTGCAAATTTCTTTACAATATCATGTTAACCATCCTTCCAAGTTTCCTGCATGATATTTTTAAACAATATGCTCAACTCAAACACCCTCATTTGCATAAATGAACGTGTTTAACATTTTGGGATAAAAAAGCGAGATTATTACACCATTTTGCTTCTTGAGTTTTATATTGAATAGCGATTAAATTTTGTTTGAAATACTGCCTAAAGTATTGTGTGGACTTCAATTTTCAAATTATGTTGAAAAAATTACAAATTTGTAGGATATAGACAAGTAATTAACAAAGAATTTTAATTGACTTTGGTATGTCACACACGTGACCAAAAAGACAAACAAGTTTTTATTACTCGAAAACCACTGTCTCAGTAATGTTCATATTTCATGTCAAAAGCCAGTTTATATGTACCTTTAAAGTATAATTATTATAAAAAAAATAAATGGTTTGATCTTTCTCTTTCAAAAGTATGATGTGCAAATTAGTCACCACACGGACAGGCACTCACCATTTGAGGATTTGAAGGACATAAAATTCTGGTTCATATGAAAGAAGGTAGCTGTGTGTTAAAACTTTTATGATCAGTTAGATAGAATATGATCAGTTACAACAAGAAAACAACAATTAATTTTAATAAAGATTTTTAAACTTGATTTGGATGTGTCTTTTGAAAGTTTGAAGTGGGCCCAATTTAGCCAGAACTTGCAATATTTCAAAACAGGAAATCTGCATACTTGAGTAGCATTGCTCTTGCAAGTTATTACTGATGACCTTGTAATGAAAGTGTTGAAATAGATAATAGGAAATACAACAAGATTTTATTAAAACTTCAGTTTTGGTGCACGTTAAAACAATGGTCATCAATTTGGTGTTATAAGTCAATGGAGGATGTCACACACATAACCACCAATGTCACACCCGTGAACGTACTTAGTGATATAAATTGTATTACCAAGTAAACTTTGCTTGTTACTTTTAATTACAACATTGTTGTAATGACAACATTACCAATGTCTTTCTGAAATAAATATAAGAATATGAGTACTTAAATATCAACAGAATTTTACAGTTGAAGTTTGAATTTAAAAATCCCGTTTTGTCTGAGGGTCACCAAACGTGACCGAACTTTATTTGCCCCTCATGACAAATAGTCAATCTGGCGGAACGTGGGGAAAACATTGTTTTGGATTAGGTGTGGTCTAAAGGTTTTTCATTATACAAAAGTATAACAGATTGTTATATTGCAAAAACGCATTGGGGTTGAAAATCAAAATTTCCCATTTTCAGTCACAAACATGACCGAAGAATGGCCCAGATGTTTTTGGAAAAAACACATAATTAGGAAATGCTAACAACAAAAAACCATGTTGCTAATCTGAATAAGCTTCTGAACACAAAAACTAAACAACTTCCTAACTGTAATTAGCTACTGAACTAAGTAGATCATGGCCAGGTTTTTCAGGACACGGTATTACAAAATCAGACGGGGACCCTTGATAATTATCCAGGTATAACTCGCATGAATGCTCTAAGCGGGAGAATACTTGATGAGACCGTTCCAATACATGAGTTTTAATCCAGCACTGTGGAAGAGGTAACCAAGGTGATTATGTCAACTCCATCAAAATCAGTCCAGACACCATTCCATTGGTGTTCCTAAGGAGAATGTTGCCACTCTGGCTGCGCCATTAGGTGGTGTTTGAGTCAGGAATCAACGGAACTATGTTGCCGTATCTTTCTTAATGCTGTTCCAACATATATAAAATATACATATTGGAGAAGGAAATGACTCAAGGAAGCCAAATTATATAATATTTGCTGTCCCCAAAATACGTATTTTTTGAGAAACTCATAAAAAAATGGAGATTTGCACTCCTTTTTTGGGTTCCCTATAAAAAAATATAAGAAATATTATAAAAAAGTGCCTTGTTCGTTTTTGTTTCAGAGTCATAGTTCTAGGGTCGGATTTCCCTTTTTTCAAATTCTGCACTATTTAGCAAATTAATTTGCCAAAAAAGACAAAAACCGCGTGTTTCACTTTGGAACAACGCAAGATTGGTCAAAGTTACATAAATCACGTTTTAACCAAAATTAAAAACAGTGAAAATACCGACTCTTGATTTTGATATGCTCTAGACGAGACATTTATTTTTTCTTACCTTTGCTGATATGGATTTCGAGTAAACTGGGAACCGAACATCACGATTATCGCCGAAAGTGAATACACAGAGAAAATCGTCCATTTTTTCTAAATTGTCCCATTTCCTACAAAATATGCCTTATTCCAAGCCACAGCGTTTCAATCTCTTATTTTCTTTTTTTTTTTTCCCCCTTCACACTGCTTCTGCACCAGTCCAATGCTTCCATCGGAATACTTATGATCAAAATCAACGATTATGAGGCTCCAATCGTGAAATTAAAATCCAATTCTGTTTGCAAAAGCAACTCCACATGGGCAACCGATTTACAAATTGCATACAAGTTACCCATTGGTGGGGGTCATATCGAATCGATGCATCAAGGCGTTTCTTATGCGCTCATTACATCGCTCGCGCCGAATATCACCGGCGTATTGCGTAATCGCGAAATACCCCCCTTATTGCAGTTCGCCCAGGTGATTGTTTCTTGGTCAATGCGTAACATGTACAGTAAACTGAACAAATTAGGAAAAAATAATATATTAAGATTCTGTTAAAATATATGGAAAGACAACAGGTTAATGCCGTTAAACATGAAAAACTAAAAACTGCCATTTGCCTAAGTTCCGACTTCACAGCCCCTTAACACTGATCATTAACATGTCTATCCACACTGGTGTTTTTTCCCCAGCTCAGCTACCGGGAAGCTGCCGGGACCCCCATTCTCAAAGCCTTCCCTAGACAAAGATGTGCTCCAAACTATTGCCCTGTGTCAAATATTAGCTGCGTGTCCAAGTTCATGACGAAATATGGAGTGCCCAGTAAAGGATCATCTTGTCTCAAATGACTTAATGAGAAGTTTTCATCAGCTTACAAATAACGACACGCACTGTAAATGGCACTTCTGCGTGTCAAGCGTGTCCTCAATGCAATTCACACCAGTAAGGCATTGCTAGTGGCTGCTGATCTTTCTGGCAGCTTTTGATACTGTTGATCATGCCATCTTTTGAATAGGTTACGTGATACTTTTAAAATTCAAGTACTGCCTTACAGTGGAATTCGATCTTACCTGCATAACCGCTCTTTTCGTGTGGCTTGGGATGCAATTTCAAACAAGCATCATCTCCTTTCGGATCTTCCTCAGGGTTCTGTGGTCGGCCTCTCTTTTTCATATTGTACACATACTGTATCGGGCATCATCATCCGGAAGCACAATATGCTACCACATGTAATTAGCTGATGAGTGGCAGTGCGCCCACCCCTCCCCCCCACCCCTACCCCCTGCTCTATTTGACATTTGGCTCCTAGATTGATGGTGATGCCAACCATGCTGTCAAAAGACTGTCTCTTTGTATTGATGAAATCAGTGAGTGATGCACTGTAACTCAAATTGAATGAGAAAGACAAAATTTTTCATCGCTGTTCATCCTATTACACAAGTCGCCTAAAGATATTACCATCAGGGTCGGGTACAGTGGATTTTCCCCAGTCCTCGGCAATTGGAAACCTTGGTGTCTTGTTTTTCGATCAGACAATGTCTATGACGGAACTGTGGTCTCATTGACTCTTTATTTCCACCTTCGCAATATTTACCGGATACGCCGCTTTATCACATTTAAAAGTTGTCATCATCTCGTCCGTTCACTGATTTTAGCAGCTCGCATTGACTATGCAATCTCACTTTTTGGTATGGAATGTCGGACAGAGATCGATAACCTTCAGATTTTGCGAATAGACAGCCAGTTTGTGTTCAGATCGATTATAAGACACCAGCCACAACACCACTCCTTAAAGAAGCTTCATTGGCTACCAATTAGTCAGCGCGTTGTCTTTAAGCTTATTCCTTCTTTACTTACAAGGGCATTTCCCGACAATTGCCCTCTTACTTGTCCGAATACCTCGCTTGTACATTCCTGGCAGGCCAGGGATTGCGATCTGCAGATACAAGACGCTCCCTCACTGTTTTCCCGCACAAAAAGGTCAGTGGTGACAGGGCTTTCATCAATGCGCCCCCATCCATGGAACTCTCTTTGCTATCTCTGTTCGCCACTACCAAGTCCCTTGGTTACTTGTTAAGAAAGCTCTCAAAATTTCATCTATTTCCTAAGAGTTGATCGGTGCTTAAATTGTTTTTTTTTGTTAGTTGGCCTCCCCTGAATATTTCATTGTGCAGCTGTTTTTTCTTTTTTATTCTATTAGTTCGATGTTAATACTTATCTCATGGTCATCTTTTTACATACTTGTTGTAGTATTATGGTTGTAGGCTAAATCGTAATACTCTCTCTTTTTTTTTTTTTAATTCTGAAGTTTAAGTTTTGACCTTGTTTTGAGAAGGCGTATAATAAATCAAATTGCCGTCATTGTATTGTAATTGTACAGAGTGAAAGTGAACTTTTTAATGACATGAGCAATAAATGGAAGGAAAACATTCAAGTGTTCTTTCAATATGCAATAAAATCAAGTTTCAGTAACTTGTGATCAAGTTGCGCACTTTCTCTTGAGAAACTTGACAGAATTGGGTTCTAATCCTAATCTACCCTTCCTATACGTTTACTGTTACAAAAAAAAAAACAACATTCGGTGTCTATTTGATATCCTCATCCAAACTTTTATGGATGATCATTACCTTTCACTGAAAGATAAGAGAAGCCAGTTGGGCGAACCATTTTTGGAAAGACAAACATACACATTTTAAGTAATATTGGACTTTCCATTGTGCACATCAAAAGTCTGACTAGAGATCAAAAAACTTTTTAACCCACAATGACGGCATGCAATATTACTTGCACAATGCCATATACATTTTAACCTCCAACACATACATCATTACCTTCCATTTTTCCATTCTGTACTGTGTTATATATTAAATATAGATGATGTGACATCAATGTTTTACAAAACACAAGGTTAAGCACCTTGTCTACTTACATGTTAGGTGCAAGTAAATATCCCCATAAAGTTCCAGCATTCAATAGCCTTTCATGCTTGATTGAGAACGCGAATTTTAAAAGCACAAGCCCTGCCTGTTGCTGCATGAACACTGCCCGGGGCATGCTTTGTTCGTTGCCCGGCGTTGACGTCACATGTTAACTCATCTATAAGTCACCATCACTGCACGGCAATTTGCAGGAGACAGTAATGAAGAACTTTTATCAAACACACACTTCATTTTTTTAAAAAAAAAAAAAATATAAGGAGATTTTGAAATTCTGAATTAAAACCCCCAATAGAGCAGAAACATGATTATACAACGCTCACTAAACTACATAAACACCCTCGGAAGATTGTTTTACGAGATTCCCTATTATTGGTTAAAACTGGACACCAGTTTGTCACAACACCCTTATCATCATCAGTGTGTGTACTTCATCATATCATTTAACATTGGTCCAAGCAAGATTACGTGATGAAGAGAGGATGACAATGACAAGTGTGATGATGAATCTAAGAGATGGGAAGATGATGACATGGTTAAGGATGATGTGAATGAGCTCAGTGATGTTGAGGCCACCAGCTCCATTAAATGAATCCCAACGGTAGACAGACCCATGCCATGTAAAATTTAAATAGGCAGAGACATTTGGTGCGCCAGATCCTCCTCCAGGTGTGGGCCAAATCACCCTATTTTGGGCCTATCAGTAGCTTATCCCTCCCCCAACCTCAACCGTTTTTTGTATGCATATAACAGTAAATTGGACCTTGCTACCAGTGGCGTACCATGGGGGGGGGGCCCGGGGGACAAGCTGCCCCCCGGACACAAAAAAATCGGGAGGGGACCAAAAAAGGGAAGGGAAAAGGGAAGATGACGCGACAAAAGACGGATCAACTGTCCAGAAAGCAGACCAGAGAAGGAGCAAAGAAACCAATGAGGGAGGGACAAGAAATTGGAAAGAAAAAGAGAACGTAGGTGAAAGATAAGAGGTAAGAATAGAAAACATTGAAGAAGATGAAAGGAAGGAGATGTTGCCCCCCGTCCCCTTCAAATTTTTAATCTTACTTGGTAAAGAAATATGGGTCTACTACCCTCTAGCGCTCGAGCCCGGAAAATTGGCGTCTGAAAACCGTTATAACTTTCTTGGAGTCTTGGCCCCCCCCGGAGGCTCAGGTCCCGGTTTACTGCCCTGCTTGCGACAAGTCTAATCTCACCGTCATCACCGGATCTCTGTTATGAACCGACTATCAACAAGCAACTTGCAAACAACTCACTGTCATCTGGCACCCAAGTGTTACTTGATCTTGTTTAAGAGGGAGGGGGTCTGGGTTGTTTCATTTTCTCGACAGGCTCCCACTCCAGATCACCATGATGACACAATAAACCAAAACTTCAGTATAATACAAATTCAATAAGAAATCAACCAGATAGGACTCCTTTACGTAACCGTTACTTAGTAGAGTTTTAAATAAGTCTTTCAACATCTTCATTACCTCTTCATAACTTAGGATATAAAA
The DNA here is from genome assembly GCA_023653785.1 of Ophioderma brevispina. Classification (NCBI taxonomy): domain Eukaryota; kingdom Metazoa; phylum Echinodermata; class Ophiuroidea; order Amphilepidida; family Ophiodermatidae; genus Ophioderma; species Ophioderma brevispina. Next base: position 166,335 of record JAMKCH010069728.1, read on the forward strand.
CTGTCCAAAATCAAAAATAATCCATACACCCACTTTAATACATTTAAATAGTGCTGCCAGAATTGTTCAGAGGCGGCAACATGCACGCCGTAATATTTGCATAAAAGGGCGGAGATTATGGGTAGCCTCATGTGTGATTAACTAATGTGTAGGCCGACCATTTCAACAAGCCAATCAGCATTTCACTTCACGAGTTGAAACGCCCAAATGCTCACGCACGTGTAAATAACTCCTGACAATTCCGCAGAGATACAATCTTTCAAACAATCATTTTTCATCATTACTGCTTCAAAAAGGACCGTTCCCAAGGCATTAGGTCACAGAAGTGGTAACAATGACTTTTTGTCCTTGATACAAATTACAAAAATTTTTCCTCTGCCATCGCGGTGTTAAATGAATGGGGACAAAGGTCCATGAGGTTACCTAGGTCACATAAGGTCACCAACACGTGAGACACTACCCAAGGACCAATGTGTCTAAGTGTCATGAAAATTGATTGATATGTGATGACACCAAGCAATTTGATCATTCTGACCATTTTGGGGCCATGACCTCTAGATGACCTTTGACCCCACTCATGAGAGGGTACTGTGTGCCACTACCCAAGGACCATTACAAGTATGTGTCATGAAAATGTGCGCATGTATGTTGAAACAGTGGCCAATTATGTTTAAGGTTAACATTTTTACCACAGATACACAAAAATGCTGCAACCAGACCACATTAAAACCTTAGTCCAGGCCGGCAGCAAATTGGAAGCTGCTTATAGTCTCCTGCTCTGCAGCCAGAAGATGATGACACAGACACACACACACAGACATACTACCAAATCAACAATGGCATACCGTGGAAGTCAATCCAGAGGGGGCAAAATTTCTAAGTGGTCCCTCCAGAGGGGGAAAAATTCGTAAGTCGTCGCGGTGATTTAGTCCAATTAAGTCTGAACTTGACGAAATGCGCGCTTAGCGCGTGAAAATCACCGAACTTACTTTAATTTTGACCAAATTGAGGCTGAAATGGGTCGAATTTCCCTGCAAAAGAGGGATGAAAATGCATATTTTGGTCCATATCGTCCCGCTTTTTCGAGCCAGAGGGGGCAAACTTGCCCCCCCTGTCCCCCGGTCGGTACGCCACTGCAAAGCAATCCCTATGTGCCCTCTTGCAGATGACACAAAAGTTAGAAAATCTCAACACTAAAAGTTTACTTGGCAATATGTAGTGGGATTTTTCAACAACTCCCTTGTAATGAAATAGTATACACTGAAGTTAGTTAAAACCAAAGTTTAAATCTGGTTTTGTCCCCGCTAACGGAGTTGGATGAATACACCTCACACTCAGCAATACTGCTGTGCGAGGATTTATTGGAGCAAAAGAATTCATGAAGAAATATTACTACACTGAAGGAATAAGATACTTGTCGCTGCTAGTGTGTAATTGCGGCAAGTGTCGGAGCGACTGAACTGAATTGTAGTGAACTGGCTTGCGTCACTTGACCGTGCTAGCAATTTATCGATTAGATATCTTCAGTCGCTCTGTCGATCAACGGATGAAGTGATATTACAAAACAAGTTCTTGCAAATTGTTTCGTATATCATGAGCATTAAACTCATATAAAGGCATATTCCACAACTTTGATGGAAAATTCTGTCAATTTCTTTCAATTTCAGTGCTTGTAAGTGATGTAACAGGTGGGGGGTGCTAACCCAAAGAGCTTTGACAGGGAAGAAAAAGCTTGGAAATCATGCTAAATTAGCCATTTTTGCCTGATCACCAGGAAATTTTCACCTCCAACCAGGAAAATATGCCTTAAAGGTCCCAGGAAATGCAAATAGAATTGATGTGGTTTGTGTCAAGTCTACACGGAGGGGCTAGAAAGCATTCAATATTTGGGTTGGTGATGACATCATTAGTGACTATTGATTTTTCAGAGAGTAATAGAAAATTCCAGGTGACTGGTGTGAATCTATTCATGGCACTGACTGAAAATCAATAGTTTCACTAATGATGTCACTGGTAGTGTATTCTTTTTGTGGCCCTGTTTATTGGAATGGAATGCCCTGTAAAGATTTGGACTAGGTTTATCATCTCATTTCCTGGGACCTTTAAAATGACCTCAACAGGGAAAATTTTGCCTCAAATCAGGTTACACCACTGAACACATGTGATATTTACCTATGTCAGGGTTCACATTACTGTGTTTTTTGCGTCATATACACACTTTTTCAGAGGTGGACGCACTATGGTTTAGATAGAGTAAAAAAGCCACTTAAAGCTACACAATAAAATCAGAGTTTGCTCTGGCACATGCCCAAACTATTGTGTCATTTTCATTCAAATAATTATTCTGTTACTATTACATACATGTAGCAAATCTGTGAAAATATATATAGGCTTAAATTTGACTATATTTACATCTTTTTTTAGTTCACTAACCCTCTCTCATCTGTCCCAAAGGGTAATCAAGATACTCCAGAGTTCTTTTGGAGTTTAAGGATCATCAGGGTAATTACTTTTCAATATGCCCAGTCTAGGCTTTGGAATTGGATGTTTATGGATTGTTTACAGTAGTGTAAAACAGTGCTCAAACCTGTTAAAACTTGACATAACACATAAAATTTGAAGTGAACGCACTTTTAAAACCTCAGGGAAACAAATTGCGTCCAAATAGATGCACTATTTTCAAACCTAATGTGAACCCTGACCTATGTCCTATCTTACATGTGTTACATGGAATTTATCATGGACTGGTATTAGTCATAAATTCACAGTCATTGCATGAAAGTCAAGAGCTGGTACTCCTGTTTTTATTAAAGAATTTGCCACTTTTTGGGAGTGTTATGTCTGAACAGTTTTATACAGGGTGAGTTAAAAAAAACTTGACCCTGATTGTGTTTGCCATTTTGAATTTTTAAGTATCATATATCTAACATATGTGGTATCATCTGAAAGCCGAGTTCATCATCTTTAATTTGCTGCAAAGATCATTCACATCGGTTAGGTATAGACCGAGCTACAGTCCATTGAATCAAGTAGTTGGTTTTGCGCTCTGTCCACGGATTCACATTAAAATGAATGGCGTTCAGCGAAGCAAATCAATGTCCCGAAAAAATTGGACTATTTATTGGTTGCAGAACAAATGTGACACTCTTTAATCTCGCAAAATTCAGTCACAATTTACCAAAGATACCCTCTTACCATTTGTACATCCTCATCACTGATAACAATCATTTGCAAAATAAAGTAACTTCATACATGTATCAGATTCTGAAGTTGAATGAATCATACATATGAATAAACAGACATCGGTGAGGTTTGAAGTATTGTCTATTTTTGTAGACCAAAATATGCCACATCTTGAAAAAAGTTTTACAAATAACACTTACCATTATCACTTATTTTTACACCTTTAAAGTATCACTTTATTTGACACAAACATAGACATACCCTTATCATCATTTTGGCCTGGGAGTCATTTTGCTTAGGAGGTGGCCGTGCATTCAAATGGGAATCCATGGATGGGGGAAAAGCCGACCCCTTGATTCAAACGACTGTAGCTCTGTCTATACCAAACCGATGTGAATGATCTTTGCAGATAATTAAAGATAATGATCTAAGCTTTCCGATGATATCACATATGTTAGATATACGTTACATAAAAATTCAAAATGGCGGACACAATCAGGGTCAAGTTTTTTTTTACTCACCCTGTATATGTTCATTTGTCATTTCCAACATAAAGAAAATCTATTACAAGTAGGGATTTGTGGAATATTACTATAAATGTGCATACTTTACATATCTTGGGAAAACAAGAATTACAGTTTATAATTAAGGTGGCCCACACAGTTTCATTCATATGCAAAGTAGCTCATAGATTTCATTAACATGCAAATATCTGGATACAAACTTTACATACCAAAAGTCATCCTGGTCTACCACCTTATGCATAGAACTTTGCATTTTGTTGGTACAGTGGATTAATGTCATATTTTTCTTAATATGGAATTGAGCTCATCAATATTCATTAACACGCAGACATCTTGCTGCAAAACTATTAAAGCAATAACAGCAATTTTGTTTAAAAAAAAAAAAAACCCCCAATTTTCAAAATTTGGATTTTGCACAGTTGTGTAGTAATGTCAAAAAACTGTACCTGAGAATGGTAAGCTCAAAAGGGCGTATTGTCTAAAAGAAGCGATTTTTTAATTGAATCGGGATCCCCATGTATTAACGGCGCAAATGGAACGCCAATTTCTGTTCCGCGCAATGTGAAAAATCGTGTATCCGCACGAAAATGACCTCCACTGACTTACCTGAACCAACGGAACAAAATATGATGAGTGCAGACACGTACATGCGCCCTATTTCTCTGTTATTCATATTGGAAGGCCGTTTCCAGCAGCACATTGAATGTTATTGGGATCTCAGATATTAATTATCATATCTCCCAAAATCCGTCTTTTGCGATACAACGGCTTGTTCGAGCTTACCATTCACGGTATAGTTTACTAGCCTAGTTACCAATGCACCTGGGCAAAAATGCCAACATTTTGAAAAAATGGAGGAGGAGGAGAGATGAAAGTTAACGACAAGCTTCACACATTGTGGTATACTCGTCTATACATTTGTCATTAACATAAATAAAACAACAAAGCATATTAAAACTTTTCATTCAATTCAAATAACAATTAACAAGTACAAAATGGATACCATATACGTGATGAAAAGAGGCATCCCCTCTCCATTTAGAAAACAGATGAAACCAACTAATTGCAAAGATACATTTAGAAAACATGCATACAATAAAACACAAGTCAAAAGATTATAGATAAATTATAAATAAACATCATAGACTGATGACAAAGTCATCACTCATCCATGTACAGCAAAAAATTCAACTCAAAGTACAGATAAAATCGACAATCACATAGAACATGCAAAATGAAGATTTACAGACCCACGCTTGTCTTTCCATACATGTACATTTATATAATGCTCCAAGTACACTTGGGCATTATGCCAAACTGCATAGTTTTAAATTAAAGCAACAATTACTACATAGAAACCTATACAGCTTACTATGTTAATATAAAAAAAAAAAATAAATAGGTGGTCTTAATATGTACAAAGTGAATTGATAAATTGTTTGTTTTCATGATAACTGATTTTAAGATACATGTACTAACGCGTAATACAACAGTATAACTTTAATAATAACAATTACACAGTCGAAATCATAACATGGGTATTAATAATCCCTAAATTTAAATACAACCAGTTGTTGTCCAATAACAGACGAGTGCCCCTTTTAGTCGCCTTTACGAACATGCAGGGGAACACATCGGGCCAATCTTAACCCCGAACCCGGCGTCTTCAAAAAATGTGCTGTTATTGCTTTAAGTCATCATGGATTACCATCCTACATAGTTCATAGGGCAATTTTGTGATACTAGCACCTCTTTTTGTTATAAGGTTCACAAGATCTCAGATGAAATTACACCTAACGCAAGGATGTAAGTGGGCAATTTTTCGTATCTAATGTTCCTGAAAAATGTATCCGCCGGCCCCCAGAGGCCAAACCCTTGGGTTGTGGTGCGCTTGTAATTTCGTTGACAAGACAGACAAAAAAAATGCAATTTCTCACAAGAGATCAATTACTCATTGTAAGATCGGCGCACATACAAAACTTACGCAAAGATCAGATGAAAAAAATCTGACGTGTTTTAGGCCAAGTCGGGGATGAGTGTGGCCACCAAAGGGCCCTTTAAATGTAATGGCGTAGTTGCATGGTCTGAATAGCTGGCTTAACGAACGTCAACTGACATAGATTAACATCCATCTCCCAGAACATAAATAAATCTTGAGAACGTAATAAACCAAATACAATTAGATCACCGTACACAATTCCTTTCAACAGGCCCGTCTACAATACGCGAGCGAAAGTTGCTGCGTGTAATGTGCAACTATTATTCCTTTACGCTGTTGTCAGGGTTCTGTTCTGGCGGGGAAGGCAATAGTAGTGATGCCGAGAGAGGAATTATGAACAGAGTATAGCCAAAAAATAAAGGTTTTGATCATGATTGTGAAGTTTTAGAAAGTTACATTTATGTGGCCCAAACATGCTACAGCATGGTTCATCACAAATCAACAATGATGCATCCATGCAGCTGCATATTTTTATCCCGCGAGGGCAGCTTTAGCCACCTGAGCAAGATGAAAATATGCAGATGCATCGGATGAAGAGTTGTTGATTTGTGATGAACCACTCTGTAACATGTTTGAATCCCTTTCAACAATAAAAATTTGTTTGAAAACTTAGTAATATTGTGTACAGAGGAACATCAATATTCTCACTATAATAATACTAAAATGTCCTCAGTTCGACAGAAATCTTTCCTCGTAATATATTTGAGCAAAATCTAAAGCCAAACGATAGTTTTGGCACGTTTGTCGCTTTGCAGTTTGCACCTGGTGCCCTTGCACGTACACAGAGTTCCAAATGTGACAAACAGTGCGTCGACTTAAACGTACTGCATAAACACACTTATCCATTAACACTGCACTGAACGTAATGCGCTTAACAGCATATCAACTGTGGGTTGATAATGAATCAACAACAGTAGCTCCTGTACAAGGAGATATGGTGGGTTCTTGAAAGTGATTTCATCAAATCCTCTAGTCTCATCAAACTCTTTGACACTGAAACCCTATCACTTGAAAATGGTTAGCACTGTGAGACACAATATCCTTATTTATACTTGTGTGGAAAATCTTAAATAGTACTGACACTTTTTTGACACACCTTCAGTCATAACAGTGTGTGTTGAATTGCAATAGTTAAGTTTCACAAGAGAGGGTCCCAATCTTCCTGTTTGTCATAAAAATTAAATTGTAACTGCAGATAATGAATAGAAGATGATACTGGTCTGGCTGCCATTTTGGACCTGCAATTGAGGGCATTGTGCATGTCACTAACACACATAGTGGCAATTTCTTCAGTATAAATGATTTTGCATTGATGGATATATTATTTATATAATATTATATATTACATTTTAAGCACATATTTAGTGAAAATATAGGTACAAGAATACTTTAGAAAGCCATAGCTTATGCTTAGAGCTAGCATCAGTAAAATCTTAAAAATTAGAGTTGGGCTAGTTCAAAGTTCCAGCCCTAGAAATGTGATCTTATGTTTATTTCAAACTCAGAAACAAATGTGGGACTTCCCATGTCAACTTGGGTGTGTGGATAATTTTCATTACACACACAACGAGCTGTATTTACCACACATTACAAATCTTCTTGACTAAAAAAATATGTTTACACAAAATGTTTGCACTACCACTGTAGTTACCTGCCAGGAAAAGCTCACAGTGATATGCACAAGGCTGCATTCATTAGTTAGTATATTATTAGTAAAACACAAATATACCCCAATTGCATTGATTTGTGGTGACAAAGATTTTACAGGCCAGTATTTCCTTTTTTTGTCACAAATGTTAAATTTTTGACAGTGCTCAATGTCCATCAAATACAACTTTCCATATTTTCAGGAAGAATTTAACACTTTCCCTTGGACTTTGGGTCACTTTTGGCCCAGATTCGCTTCAGCGGTTTCACTTTTTAGTGCAGTGAAGCTTAACCATTGCTAAAGCTAGTCAGACATGGGCAATTCTGGCCAGAACCTGCCCTTGATTTCGAGACACGATGTCTCCCCTCTATACTTTGTTCGATCTCGAGTTTGGGGGTGACGCCATGGCGTGACTCTGCATTCGCTCAAGCATTGTGTTTGTGCCGCCTTTGTTCGTGTGCGTAAATGCTGCAATTCCAAAGTCGATGCATGCATTTTTAAGGTGCGAACCTAACACGCACAATGACGTCACCCCCAAACTTGAGATGGAACAGAGTATAGGCTGTTTTTCAGTGAAACTGTAAACTGATATCGGGTGTACTGGCAGGAGGTCACTACATGCCAATCTGCCACTAAAGTCCTTTGTGGGCGAGGCCCAGAGAAATTGCCTAGCACCAGTCCAGGTAAAGGGTTAAGCATACTTTCCAAATGTTTTTAATGAGTTATTGTCTTTTATGCATGTGTGTTGTGTGTAGAGATCAACTGATCCAGGGTTTCCTCTGCCGATCCGATGGGCCAATCCACGGATCCGATGATAAAGAACCATGTAACAGTTACAGTATAGCTGAATTTGGTACCGTGAAGTCGAGATCGTGATAGAATTATACATACGTAGCTGTCATTAGCCGTAAGTTTTCTCATGTAGGCTAATATTAATAACTGATGTAATGTAGATGATAGTTCAATACAAATATTAAAACATTTGTAGACCAAATACTTGTCTCGTGTTTCTACTTAAAAACTGGTAAAACACCCATTATACTTTGTCTTTTTCTTCCATTCAATACATCGGCTGAGAATCGGCAGGCTCTTGACATATTTTTTCCGATCCGATTTTGCAAAATCGGCCCCAATCCAATGTCCGATACAAAAATTGGTTAATCTCTAGATGTGTCACATAAATATTAATATTATTAGAAAACTTGTTTATTCTTTATAATGATAAAAACCCACTTTGGTCCAAAAATAAACAAGATGCATCTGATGGTGTCACATATAATTTAGTTAATTTATGCTTTTCAGAGTCTTTGCATTTAAATATTGATTTATGGCACCAAACAATCAATTTTTTTCAAGTTAACACAACAAGTAGATGAGCAAAAAATTGAGAATATGCATATAAATTAAGAAGTAACATTCCCAGTACCTTTAGGCTCATATAGGGCTACACAGAATGATTTTGACCCAGTTTCTGAAGAATAATCAAAATATTTACTTCTTCTTAGCATATCCACAAGTCATTGGTAATGGCTTGTGGTGGTATCAGGATTTATTCAACTGAGTAAGCTGATCCGGGGCAGCGTGTATCCATGATACGGACGCTCCTAACATGGCCCGCTTTTGAGACTGGGGCGATTTGGGAACAGTCAGCGGTTTACACCCTACTCTTATTCAACAATGACTTGCGATGTACATGTACAGTTGTGACTCTCTGTAACGGGACCGCCAGCTTAACATCCCTCCTGAAGACTGGATGCTTTAATGATTCATTTTGTCCAATTCCAAGTGAACCATGGAGGAGAGCGGTATTCTGTATTTAATCAACTAGCTCGTATGCAGATTAAATCCAGAAGAGCACCCAATAAATCCGCAAGTGACCCAGCCGGGATGCGAACTCGGGATTTTGTGGTTAAATTTGCGCCACAGGCAAGCACACTAACTGATAGGCAACGCCGCTCCCACAAAGATATTTACTAAGCTCACAGGAATAAATTTTAATAAAGAAATTAAGCATGGTGTACCAACTATCATCTGTTAAAATACCGGTATCGCGTTAAGATTTGAAGATGCGTCAATTAAAGAAAACAATGCAAAAACATGGCTGCAAATAGACTATGTCCAATTTTAAGTATGTGAATTTTCATCTTGATAGATGGCCTTCCCTCCAAACCCCATCGTAATTTTCGCGCCGATATTCAATCTGTTTTGATGTGATTTGCAAGTCCGATAGAGTAATTTGTAAAATTAATATTGGTCGACTAAAATTGGGGCACATTTTTGCTAAAAGAATCAAACATCTTTTAGCCCTAGATTTCACAGAGTAAATGAGAACAGCAGCTTTCTTCTGACACCAAAATTGTGACCATTACGGCAACCATTGGGGTTCTGGGGATGAGGCTATTAGCGACTAGGGTGCTGGCTTTAATTCAAACCTGTACGTATCCCGTTACAACAGTAGTACAAATCAAATATTTCTGTATTTGCAATCATTACACTGATTCAATTTCAATGTAGGCTTATTTGGTATCAAAAAGGAGAGTATTTGATCTCCTTACCTTTCCATGTCGCATACAGAACCACATTTTTTAAATGTGATGGTCACAATGACATTCCGAAACACCCAAAAAAAAAAACAATTTCTAAGGTACTGTAATTATGGACATTATTGACAACACCAACTTCGAGATGATGGGCTCCCAAACTTCATTTACCAAAAAGAGAAATCCGTCGCCTTATGAAATATCAAGTAAGGAAAACATTGGACCTACATTTACAAAACCCTTGAGGAAAGGAAAAACTTGTTTTTCGTGGTGATATTTTCTTATGGATTGTAATTTTGTTACAGTACCTTGGCATATTCTTCACGCGAAGGTCAATTCCAAATTTCTGTGGTAAGGCTAGAATAAACACCAGTTGTCGGACCTAGCTATTATTTTTGCCAAACATGTACGCAGTAAAATATACACAAACGGGTCCAAACTATTCGGACTCACCCTGTAAAAAAAATGGTAGTGTTTCAGATAGTACCACAAAATTGGATAACTAAATGCAAATTATAAAAATCTGTAAATGACAAGGCAGTATGAAGAGATAGCAACCCATGGGAACACCCAGGGTCCTGAAAGACATAGATAGTAGACACGTGTGTTCCTATACAAATGGCCAAGCTGCAACATCTCCAGAAAAAAAGATGTTGAACTTTGGGGCCTAACAGACATCGAGACAGGACAGACATCACTATTGATAGGGGATCTGATTTGTAAATCAGTTTAAAATATAAGAACTTACCTAGCATGTCGTAACACTTGGGTGGACTTTGGGCACTTCTGCCCAGATTTGCTTCAGCAAATTCATTGTTTTAGCAAAGTGATGCTGAAACTTTTGCTAATCTAGCCAGATATATGCAATTCTGGCCGAAACCTACCCTTGATTTCAGCACATGTCTCACCTCTCGGGTTTTTCAGTGAAACGGAACCTGATACCAAGTGGTCTGCCCACAACAAGGATGCTGGCAGGAGGTCACTGGAGGCCCATCTATATGCTAAAGTCTGGGCAGATGGAGGGCGAGGCTCAGAAAATTGCATAGCACGAGGCCAGGGCAAGCGGAAAGAAGAACAGAATGGATGAGAAGATGTAACAATGCTGGATTCCTCTCTCATGACACATGTCAATAATTATAAACATACTGTCATTTACAAATCAGTACTGGACCATGGCGAGCTGGGTCAGGACGTCCTCTACATATCACCTTCGGCTCATTTTTCAGGGCGGGGTGCTGGTTGATCCCTTCTCTTGGAAAAGGGGACTCAGCAATACAGCATTTCCAACTCAAACGCATAGGAAAAGGAGCATGGCGGTCAATATTTAAGACGACAACTTCCTGAAATAAGAAACAATAAACAGTTCAATTCCACAAGCATGATTTCTTAATCAGTTAATCAGTTTTATGATTACAAGTTGCAAGCGTATGCTTGGGTTACTGAACTCGGAGTCTGAATGGCCATGTAAAAATGCATAATTTTGACATGTTGCAAAAAGAAGAACTGAAATATTTCGATATTGAGGCCTAACTTGCATGTATGGTCAAAGGTTTAGGGTACAATAATTGAATGGCTTCTAATAATCTTACTTCACAAGGTTTGCAAATTTGTATGATTTAATTTTTTGGTAACCTCCAGTGGTTTAAGCAAGCTCACACAGGGGGTCAAAAAGTGGGAATATGTGATGCCATTATATAGGTCCAAAGTCATTTGAAGGTTAACAGAAAGAAATAAAAAATAGGGACTGGGCCTCAAATTAATGACCCGGCCCTCAAAATAATGAAAAAAAAAATCCAGGGTCCCTGGGACCCTTAAATCTGAAACTCCAAGGGTCCTCACTAATTTCTAAGGGTCCATAAATATGAATATTTTTACCATTTCCAAGAGCGAGCTATGCCCATGATATGCAGAATGCTTCTTAAAACACTATTTTTTCAATGCACACTATGTGTCTCGCAGTGTAATGCAATCAATGTATGTGATATTATTATCCTAATAAAAGAGTTAAAGTATTTGCAGTGAGTGTTATATTAATTTTTCAAACCACCAATTTTGGACTGGAATTGTGAGAGGGGGGGGGGGGTAACATGTTCGAAAAACATATCTTGGAACTTTCTTATCTCAAACTTATGAAATCACAATCCCAAGAAATCTTAGTTCCCTGACTAGTATTGCTCTTATCTATTTCTGATAGGGACTTGGGGGGCTCCCATTGGACGCAAAATGCATTGTTAAGATCCCCATTTCAGTATCGTTGTCCACCCAAAGACCCCCCAATTCTTATTTTTTTAAAATTTCATCCATAAGACCCTATATTTTTGAAAATTTTACCACGGTCCCAAAGACCCCTATTTGGGGGGAACGTTATTTTGTTTACCCAAAGACCTACCATCTATTTAAGATTTTTTGTCAAAAATTCTTCAGACCCCCCCCTCCCCAATGGCTCTCTCTCTCCTCCCAAAAACCCATAGTTTGGGATCATCTGGGTTTGAATTGAACAGCGCCAGACATTTTACACCCATACCCATTGTGAGTGCCCCCCCCATAGGGAGTTTTGGCATTGTCATTACATAGCCTCCTTGGTTTCTCCAAATTGCAATACTACTAAAAGTTTCCGACTGAGAGAAACTTGCAGGATCAGTGCTACTTTTTCCGTAGTATAGTCAGTTTGCTACATGTACGACTCTGAACTTTGGCATCATTACTACCATTTTGTTTTGGCTTAAGCCTTGTCCTTACCTTCGGTTTAATCCCAGACGACGCTTACTAACTCTGCCGGTCTCTCCGTGTGAGATCATTCAGCTGTTTTGTGACAGTCACGAAAAGGTACAACCTTCCAAATTTTTTGCGACTTTCAATGGCAAGTGATAGCGAAAGTGCAACAACACCACAAATACCTTCACTGTGGATGAGAAAATGATAAATTTGTTTGAATCGGCATTAATTTGTCTCGGACTGTGATTAATCTCATCAATTTTCCGACGAATACTGGATCGATTTTGTCCATAGAAACGTCGACAGGACACATGGAGTAATAGTTAACCCGGATTAGAGTACTATCGGGGATCTATATAATACGGTACAAAATCATTACACTTTGTGTTATATTAATACTAAAGTAACAATGGAATTTATGGATTAAAAATTTATATTTAAGTTATTTTCAGACCAGAATAATCATGATATTCAAGTAGGTAACATAAGTAATCATGTTGTCATGCAATCATCACTTGCCTGATTAAATTTCTTGCGGGTCCTGTGGACCCGTGGGGTAAACAAATGACGGGTTCTTCGCTATTTTTTGCGGGTATTTGACCCAGGGCCCCTTATTTCGAAAACGCTGTTAATGACAGGTCCAAAGTCACTTAAAGGTCATAGAGAGGTAAAGGACTGTAGCCCCACAATAAGTTATCTGTAATATGGTAATATGATAGATAAAAGCACCCTGATCAGGTTAATTTGGATTACAACTTTGTGCAAATGAAGAAAAATTTGACATTTCAGACTTATTGACAACCTACATCATGAACGTTTTGATCTTGGTATTTACCTTTGACCTCACATATGGAGGTTCCTCATGTTGTATCTTATGACCCAAGTTGGTAGCAGTTGTCTTTGATCAAAACGATACAGACAAAAGAAGAAGTTTGTTCTAAAATACCAATTTTATATTTGGCATCTATTGTGATGTGGTAAATATTCAAAACCAGACTGAATGGGGCAGAAGATGGAGTTTGAGTTTTATATTTGTAAAATATAAAAAAACACAAACAACTTTTTATTTCATCTCAATTGATCATTGGCTTACGAAGTATGGGAATTTTTGAAATTTGGACTTTCCAAAATGTTCAAAGCACCTAAAAATTAACAAGAGCAGTGTTGTACCGTTTGAAAAGTGCAGGATTTGATGATCATTACACTGTTGAAGTGAGTTCAAGACCCACAGTGGCCAACAAGTTTCTGTGTCCCTGGGCAGATACTTGGTCTTGATTGTCTTGTTGCCCCAAGCAATAATTGATTTAGCTGTTGTAGGTGACAGTGCAATCAAGTGTGTGATAAGGGTTTGTGGCGCCAAGCCAGCTGGTCACCGTGGATGAACTGATATGATTTGATGATTTCCTAAAGGCAGTGCAGAGTACAAGGCAAATTCGTATTTATGCGATGTGTAAAATAAGTCCCCGCCAAATGTCGCCATCACTAACATGGCGATAATGCAACTACAACACCCCTCCGCAACAACCCGCAGGCCCCCCCACCGTCATCCCCCGCAACACCCTGCAAAACCCAACAAACCCACCCCCAAAACCCCGCAACAGCCCACCCCCAATACTCTCATAACACGCCGCCCCTTCCCCCACACCTCTCAACAGCGCCACTCTACCCTCCCCAGCACCCTTCACCACTCCATCGCCCCTCCCCAACACCACTCGCCCCCCGCCAACACTCCCACCCCTCCCCACACACTAACCATCCCTTACCTCATGCAACACCCTAACCACCCCTCCTCCACCCACTTCCAACACCAACACCCTCTCCAAAACCCTTCCACCAGGCGCCCACCCACCCCCAACACCCCCGCCATACCTAACCCCCTCACAACACCCCACCCCCCTCCCCTATGACATATTAGTCTCATGTAATCGAAGTAATTTGCTTAATGTACGTTTCAAGAGATCAGCTATCACGCATATTTAATTAGCTCATTTGCATTACTAAGCCGCATCTCACATACTTTCAAATTGGCAAAAATGTTGCCCCAAGCAATAGGCTTTCATGCAGCCAGGCATTTGAGTATCCATGTACACGTGTCATAATATAAGCAATACGCTGATTTTTACAGTATTACTTAGCTTCATTTGCATACTCAATTTGCCCAAAAATACGTCCAAAATCAGGTCGAGAACTCTTCAGCCGCTCTTTCCTTCCACCTAGGTACATCATTATACACCTTACGGACTCTTGAAAACTTGTTATACAAGGCCCTTGCAGGAAACTTGTTATAAATTATGGCAAATTAGATACTTAATTAGCATATTTTACGGCCCAAAATCTAACAGGTCGAGAAACTCACAACCCGCTTCTTTCCACCAAGTTACATCATTGTTGCCTTACGGAACTCCGTATAATACATCGTATAGCATGTGGGTTAACATTTTTGTCACAGACGGAACGGACGAACTCACGGACGGGACAAAACGACGGACGGTACTCATTTTATAGTCCCCTGTTCCGAACTCGTTCGCGGGGACAATTAGAATGAACCTGTTGTCAACAATTTGCAGCTACTGCCATGACTTTAGTCAGTAATATATACAGTCCCAGGGCCGGCGGAAGCAAACTGAAAGTGGTGCGGCGGGCTAAGTGCGTGTCCGTATAGGCATAGTAGCTATACAGATCGTAGGTAGAATGGCGTTCGTATATATTTTGGCCCAAAATTAGGCCCATGGCCATATGGTCAGGGACCATATTATTGCTCCCCCTCCTGCGGCGAAGCGAGAAACCCTTGCAATGTTCGCTTTCCAAAAATTATTTTTCCATGCAAAATTTGATACAAATAATTTTAAATAATGCTTATATATGTATGATCAACGGTATTTTATTAAAAATAAAATATATTTGATGGGTTAAAGTTTGTTTTTAATATTAACAAAAGTGTTCTATCGTAGAGTTCCCTTATCAAGCTGTTCGGGGGTGGGTCGGGTGGTGGTGGACCCTTCCCCCGCGTGAAGCGAGAAACCCTTGCAATATTTCGCTTTCCAAAACACAGTTTGTCCCATGGCAAATTTATAGAAACACTTGAAATTTTTAAGTGGTTCACTTTACATTGTAATATATAATGCTTTTTAAATGCTATACAGAGTGCAGGGTCCAAAAAATTTACAACACTTTTCATGCAAATTTCTCAAAAATGCGACTAGACATCAAAAATTATTTGAGGATATTTATTAACTACATAGCTTGTTTGGAACCTGTGAAAACGGTGTTGAAAACAAAGCTGAAATGATAAATTGGCCGCCACTGGATAAAAAAGGTGAAAAACTACTTTGGCAGACACTTAAGTCATGGCCACTTAGTTTTGGCGACATAGATTGATACTCAAACATTGAACAATACACCTCGTCTTGGGACTTGGTATTTATTACTCTTCTGTAAAAAGTTTTTCCCCATTTGTAAATTGCCTTATTTTTAGACTTCAACCACTGATCTACAGCTTTCAAAAGTGATGATAAAGTGGACTGACAAGAGCAAGATGCAATCCCCTTTAATTACAATTCCTCCCATTGGCAATCACTTTATTATTTGTAAATGGACATTTGAAGTGTATTCAGAAGTTGATTCAAGTGTACGTCCTTTGGTTCAGTTTTTTTCATGATTGAAATATTCTCTCATTCATTTTACAAGGGTAACACCTCCCACAAACCTTTTGGAGGTGGTCAGTAGTTTTGTTACTTAGTAGGGCTACATTTCACCAACGCAATGGTATTCATTATTTTTACACGATTGTCCCATAGACAAGTGTATGCAAAGTGGTTTATGACTATTTCCCCACCCGGTATTTCATAACCCCTATTTTTTCATGCTATACCGGACCAAACCGACCGCGTACACAGGCGACTAATTTTACAAACCCATAATGGCATCAGCGATACGCGCCTTCCGCTAGCAAAACGACCCCCTTTTTCCTGTTATTTCCATAGTAACTGATAGTTATTGAAAAAAATGAATGTCCAAAGACGCAAGCAGGACATGATTACCCAACACTTACAAAAAAACATAACTCGAGAAGTACATCTCTGAGAACATCCCGTACAGGGTAGAGGAACCTTTCTTTTATTATATAGACTAAACAGCTGAGAGTTGGTTTGGTTAGAAATTTAGCACGAAAATAAAAACATTTCTGTCTCTGGCGGGAAAAACCCTCATATGGCATTTGACCTTTAGAGCAAACTCACATTTAGTAACTAACTAGCATTTCGCGGTTTTTCTCCGCTTTCGCGCTCTCTATATTCAAAGAATAGAAGCTGTGGGCCTCCCCATGACCTTTGACCCTGGCACCGTGACCCTTTGATCTCATCAACATTGAGGCCTTATGTTGCACCATGATTCAAGTTTAGTTCCCATTGAACTTCAAGTGTCATTTTAGATGACTTTTACATTTTAGGAGCCCATTTTTCACTTGACCTCACATGACCTTTGACCTTTCAACATGACTCTTTGACCTCATCAACATATGACGGGTCCCATTGTGCACCTATGACAAAGTTTGGTTCCAATTTAATTGAACTTTTCAATTTAGGTCAATTAAAAACTAACAATTTGTGACACACACATCCACACCACACAGTCCACACACACATACACACTCACACCGATTTCTCAAGTGGTCCTGCCAGCTATACGGTCGGCCCACAACGGTAACATGTAATAACTCATATGTAACATTTTCGAGAGACACCAAACACTGAAACCTTGTTCTGTACTTCCATGCCCACGAAGGTTTTCTTTCTAAATATATTTCGAGTAACTATTTCCCCCAGATTTTGAAATAAACTGCCAGAAGATTTTCTATCATATTTTGGCTTGAAAATTCCATTTTAGACCCCGATTACCAAAATGCCAGATGAGTTTTAGCACTGGGGCCCACTTTTCCATATTATTTGGTTTATGCATTTGACCTCTGGATTTACATATACGGTTTTTTCCCGCGCCATCGACTATGTGGCAAGAGTAAATTGGAAATCAGAAAAGTTTGTGGGGGGGGGGGGTGACTTCCTTTTTATGGTCTGACAATCTTTTTTTTTTTCTTTTTCTTTTTTTTTTTTTTGTTTTGCTCTAAATGTTCACTTTCTTCCATCAAATTGTAATTTTCAGTATTGATTCTAAAAATAGTGGCATGAATATATTAACTGCGTTTTGAAAGTTCTGTTTGTAAAACTGAAAGATTACATGAGCCCACGAAATTGAAAACATCACCTACATGTACTAGGTCCGTGGGTATAGCGTCACAGTTCCCCTCCAACGAGTGGTTCAAATGGGTTAACTAAAGGGTCATAGAGGTCATGAATTATATCCACATTTGCCGATAGATTTTTGATGAACATTTGATACAAGCTCCTTGGGTAGTGTCCCAACATGACTGTGAACCTCATGTGACCTTGGTGACCTCTGTGACCCCTAAGTGTCCGATTTGTACAATTGGCTTGGTTGTATCCCAATATATGTTATAGATTTCCTGACTCTGGATACAATGGTCAGTTGGTTGTCCCCACCTGTTGGTGGACTATTCCATTCACAAACCGCAACGGCAGACGATACATGCGGTCTGTGAACGCAGTATTTTTTTTAACTTCAGATCTTAATATTTTTATAAGTATGCACCAGCTATTGCTCCCATCATCTAGGTACTACGTCAGCTCTGTTATAACTCGTGTGCAATTTAGCAACCCATTGCATACTTTTTTCAGATATAGCCCAGTTTATAACGGTTGTAACAGTGTTTCAAATGTTACAAACCTAGGCATTTCGCCCATAACGCACTGTAGATCTTTTTCAAAACCATTAAGGTGACAATTAATATGCTTAAAGGTGCAACGAGAGATTTTTTGAAGGCACCAATATGGGTCACATAGTATTCATATAGACTAAACACTCAATAGATTCTTAACCTTGTATTTAGCTACAGAAATGCCTTAAACGAGGGAAAAGGGCGATTCTGATTTGCTTATATTTCATATAAAACATAGGCTGATTCGTATTTGCTCCTATACAAAATTAGAAATTTCCAATTTTTGTACAAAGAAACATTTCTCATCTTTAATCCTTTCAGATGGGGTTATTTTTGAAGGAAAGCTTTACATCAGGCAAAAAATAGTACTTTCATTTTTTTAGGGACACCTATAATGTGAAACATTCCGTTGCACCTTTAATTTACTCTTTACCAATCAAATATCATGAACAAACATGTATTACGAAGTATTTTCACAAAAATAATTTAATCATTTGGATAACCATTTTACATTTTAGGTCCCTTTACTGTGAAAACGCCAAAGTTCGTCTCCATACAATCTAAAATCTTAGTGTCCCTGCAGTGAGGCGTATCTCTTCACAATAAACCTCGCCATTCCTTTGTTATTAAAAATCTACTATGGTTATTGAGACGTTTTCGTATTATTGATGATTCAAAAGTATTATGTGGGTTACAGTTAATCTGATAATTTTAGCATTATACATAGAAATAAACCAGTAAAATGTAAATTTGAAGTATTGAGGTCCTTGGCATTGTGAATGATTAAAGCTTGCATTTAATTTACTGAGATGAATCTGCTGTATTTTTCCCTTGACTTATTTATAAGTCCTACTTACGTGAAGAAGACCTACGTTTCCTATCACACAGTGTGCATGTGTAGATATTATATATATTGGAAACTTATTTGTAATTTATTGTTTTTAATTACATGATGCATGCTTGTTTCACTAACTTCAGATTGAAAATAATACCTCAACAAATTTCACAAGGCATGTCCGGAAAAGAAAAATTAAAATGAAACAATTAAAAGGAATAACCACAGGAGCGTTCTAGTGGTAAACAGTAAATCAATTAATCAATCAATCAACAATCAAATTTATTCCATTCACATAACACAATAAACAGGCGGTTTCGAACCACAAGTGTCCGCCTGGTTGCGCATCACTTGTTTTATGATACAAAATTGGCATTGATAAGAGAGCAAAAGCACTGGAGACAAGTGTATGTTTTGTACTTTGTGGTTTCACACCACCAAATTAAATTGCCATTCGGTTTATGTACAAAATGGCCCTAATTAAACGTAAAATTTTCTCATTAACGAAGCGACTCAGTTGCTTTAATTAATGCATTACCTGGACGGCTAGACCTCTGCATCCCATTCAGCAAAGAAGAATCCATAAGTTGACCACGGATTTTTCGAACTACTGAAGCATGATGAAGACAACGAGAGTTCCGATCCCCTCTGAATGTGGATTCTAGTAAATTTCCTCTGGGTGGGTGTAAAAAATAATACTTGTAAATTATAGTTAGTAAGCCTCACACGACATTTTTGTCTTGATTTTTGCTGATTTTACCTTTTTTTTTCTAAAATAATTTCATACAAAAATATGCCCAGGGAAGTTCCCAGTTCTACTCTATTTTTCAATTGAAACTTGCGACGTCACTTTTTTTTTACCTGTTTCCCAAACACTTTTCGGCAGAGGGTTGCCAGGCCCCAGATCTATTTAGTGGTGTGAAATCTTGAAGTGTATTTCAAAAGGTAAATCCAAGAAAAGGTTAACTGAAATAGATTTAAAAAATGCAAATTAGCTAATTACAATGCATAAATAGCAATCATGCAGCCAAAATAAACACATTATATTGTGGCACCTCACTCTATCACCATACCAAAAGTTTGAAGTAAATTGGCATGGTATTTAACCTGCAAAGCATTGTTAACTCAACATGTCTGGAAAAATATTCAAATCAGCTAGTTACTCATGATTATGCAAATAATGCAGCCAAAAGCTACAATGAATTGTTGCACCTCACTCTATCATTATCAGATGAGAACGTTCTGTGACCGTACGGTTGAGTATATACAACAATTTTATTGTGAAAATGATAGATTAGGGTGTGTGAATAAGAATCTGCCGGATTCCACCTGGGGCCTGGGGTTTTGAGAAATACAAGAGGGCGTCGCCATAAAATGATAATTATCATCAACCCTATATTAACACTTATGGAGTTACTAGATAACGAGAGGATGCAGCGAGAGCTTTCGGCAACAAGTGTATTGGCACTTTGATATGTCCCCACCCCGTGATCTCCCCGCCTACCCACCCCCCCCCCCCTGTGGTGCGGCGCAGTAGGAGCGGGTCCCTCGGACCGCGCTGCGTTGTTCCTCACGGATTCACATAGCGGCCGCGTGCGCCGAAGCCCAAATCCAATCATTTTAAAATATGCCCTATAACAGCAAATACCTGGATAAAAAATAGACATGAAGTAACTTAGGTTATGTTTTGTTAGACACAATCAATGTATATTCTGATACTTTTAAAATTGTAACATGACGTCCCAATCAAATGGCAGCAAAAACGGGAAAATCTCAAAAAAACTTGACACAATTTTAGAAGTATTACAGCCCTCAAATCGTAAATCAATGTGTCAATGGCATTTAGACATGTACATTTGATCCAAACCAATGTACAACATCATTTCAATTGGTTTAAAGCGCCTAAATCGAATAAAACTAATAGTAGAGGCCATATGGAATTCAACATTGAAAAATTCTAATTAAAGTACTTTTGTCATATTCTTGTAGGGCTATATTGAATTATATGAAAAATTTTCCGGACCTTCCGGCCTTGCTGCGTTGGTAGATATTCAAGGTCACATGTCAAACCTTTATCAGGCCACCATGGATCAGAACTCCTCAACCATTTGGTCTAAATGCACAAATGGGTGTCGATACCAAGATTTTTGGGGTCAACAAATACAATTGTCATATAGGAGCCGCACCTCCATCTCTTCGGGGGCAGGCCTCTGACCAGCCTCCGTGGTTCGTCACCCATACCGTCCTCGAGTTTTTTTGTTTCGCCGTCTTTCTGGCATGCGGCCGGGCTCCCCGTGGTCAGGGGGAAGTTACTTGTTGTCCCGCGGCGACAATATGAAGGTGTGACATATAAACAAGTAAGGGGGTGTAATCATTCCCCGCAATGCAGGGAGATTCTTAGGCTATTCGGGTGGTGCCGAGATAGGGACGCGGGCTTATCGCCTCCCGTGTTCGGGAGTGGACATGGTTAGCGAGAGTCTTCCAGAGGTGTCCCTAATCCCGACACGCCAAAGTCATAGGGCCATCGTGGAGTGGGGCAGCTCTACTTTTGCAGTTTGCCGCACATCTTCTAGATGGTGGACCTTCCACACGGGATCTGTCGCCTCAGTCAGATTGTGGCATAATTAGGGGCCTACTCTTGGAACCCGGATCACCGGCAGTCAACGGGAGCCATGGCGCAGACCGGTCCAGATAGCCTACCTTGATCATAGCTTCTCCAGGTTGCCATGATGCCAAAAGACCTCGAGTGGCTCTGTCTCGAGACTGCCTGGTCCTGCTGGTAGCCCATTATGGCCACGGCATGCAGCTGTGGTTTCAAAGGCCGCTAGATCTGCTTGTAAGGGAACAGATCCAGCTTCCAAAGGGAGGGGACCTGGTATGAGGTCCTCCAGCCGACGCGTTCGTCCCAGAGTGCACCACCCATGCTCCGAACCTGTCTGGTGTATTTATGCAGACTGTACACTGAGGTGGGACTTTCTGAACAGGCTGCCATGCTCACTGTTCAGGCAAATTCACTAGAGCATCATAGGATTACCATGCATGGTGTGCCGATAGAGAGTTTGATCCATGCAATTTCTGAGACCGTAGACCAGGTTGGCAATTTCCTCAAGGAAGTCGTTCATTCAGGAGTGGGTTTAACTTAGTGTCCTGACTGTCGATGTCCGAGGTTTCTTTTTAACCGAACAGCCACAGGCCAAGCCCGTAAAGGGCTCGGTGATGGCATGACTGTTTCTTTCAGTCCCCTCTTGTCCAATCTGGTGAAGGGTATGTTAACGGATCGTCGTCGGTTCGTAGCCTTGTTCCGGAGTGGGATTTGCCATTGGTCTTGCAATTCCTGGCGTCGGAACAGTTTATACCCAACCGAAATCTTAGTCTTCGGGAACTTCCTAGTGGCTGTGGCTTGTGGCTGTGGCTTGTGGCCATAGGGGGTTCGGATATACTTGCATTGTCTACGGACGAGGCCCACCACTGCTTTGAACGCAAGGAGGGCTCTATTCTTCCACATGCAGGCTTTTTGGCCAAGAATCAGACTCTTTCTTTTACCCCGAAGCCGGTGTTTCTGCCACGTCTCACCATAGTTGCAGACCGGAGTTGCAGACCGGGGTTGCAGACAGCTCAGAGAAGCCTGCAGCAAGGGACACATTGAGCCAGTTGGATTTCCTCAGTCATCTGAAATGCACACAAAAACACCATGATTGGTTGACTGGCTTCTTGGTTAAGGTATATGATGTTCGAGCTCACCCTTCCTCCTGGGCATTCTATAAAGAGGCCTTCATCTCAGACATTTTGGACAATGTCGGTTGGAGTTCTACTTCCACCTTCCAACAAGTCTATTTGATGCGTGTGTTAGTCGTGGAGAGGGGTGTCGCCGACCAATCCCTCTTGGCTGAAAGACCTAGCATCTTGACCCAGGAGCATTAGGCGACTATGGGTGGGGCGTTGACAGGGGTTGCGTTGGCGTTGGCTACCTTCTGCGACCTTCTTCCGCCACCGATTAATCCATACAGTGGTATTCTGTGCACAAGTAAGGTTGTGGAAGGAAGCTAGCACTAGTACAGTGTATTTCCCTCTCAGGAGTGAGAGGGCGATACACTTGAGTATGATACTTACCTTCCTCGACCTTATGGCGCTCACGCAATTTGTTATCCTCCACCTGCAAGAAGATCGTTGGAAGATTTTGTCTCAGGTTTTTTTTCTTCTTTTTTTTTGCGGAGGGCGAATCACAGCACCGCTTGATGTGGTCTGTGATATTTGGTGCGTGGCATGTCCCGACTATTTCGGGAGTTGGCTCATTTAGCAGTGGTAATGGGGTTTTTAATAGTACCCAAATGAATTATTTATGCAAAAAGGTCTATCACTAGTACCACACTATTAAATAACACAGGAATCATCAGTTTGAGGATCTGTCCAAGAACAATATTCACTGATTTGACAATAATATTGTAGCTGTTTTCATTATTATATATATTGAGGTCAAATATTGTTGTTTAATATTTGTACTTACTGACGAATTGGCTAATGTATGTTGAGACAAACTTGTAAAAATTCGGATTAAAAGTGCTTTCTATGCTGAAAAGCAATGAAAGCTGCATTTGTAAGCCTTAAAATATGTTTGTTTTTATTGACCCCCAAAACATGGGTATAGACACCACCTTTTTGCTTCTAGGCCAATTGGCTAAGCAGTTATGACCCATCACATGCCTTATAAAGGTCATTGACCTTTGACCTTGAATATCTGACCAACGGAGCAACTAGAAGGCCGTACAAATTTTTCCATAATTATTCATATATAGGCCTACCAGAATATACAAAAAGTCATTTTATTAGAATTTGTTCAAGCCATATACAATAGCAATGGTCTGTGAGCTGATGACAACATGCTTTTCAAGTTTGGTAAATGCTGAACTTGTTCCAGAAATTGCCACAAACTTCCACCAAAAAAAAAAAAAAAAAAAACTCTTCCTGTTTTTACTGTTTTTACAGAATGTAAACATCCAAATTGTTTTCAAACTCGTGGAAGTGATTTCAGTAAGGGTCCTTTTTATTATGTCAATTTTTTTCATGCCATTATGTCCCTTTAAGCCTCTACTATTACGTTCCTCTCTCAATTTGTTATTCTCCACTCTCAAGAAGGTTGTTTTAAGGTTTTGATTTTATTTTTTTGTGAGAAAAACATTTTCTTGGAGCATCAGGGCGAATCGCTGCGCCCTGTGATGCAGTTTCAGTAGTTGGCTTATTTTCAACAGTGGTAATGAGGCTTCTGATGTGGTCCAATTATGGTCAATGATTTGGTTTATTTGATACTTGTACAGACTGACGAATTGGCTAATTTATGTTGAGAAAACGTGGAAACATTTTTATTAAAGTGCTTTCTATGCTGAAAGATAATGATGACTTCATTGTAAGCCTGAAGACTGTTTTTATTGTGTTTATTGACCCCCAAAACATGGGTAGACACCATCTTTTTGCTTCTAGGCCAATTGGATGAGCAGTTATAACCCATCATAGGCCGTATAAAGGTCGTTGACCTTTGACCTTGAATATCTGACCAACGCAGCAACTAGAAGGCCGGACAAATTTTTTGGTAATTATTCATATATAGGCCTACCAGAATATACAAAGAGTCCTTTTATTAGAATTGTTTCAAGGTTGTATAGGACATGTCATATTACGCCTCTACTATAATATGGTGCAAAGTTGTCAAAATACCATAGGAATTACATTTTTTCACATTATATTGCACTCAAATTATAATTTGACACATTTTTATTTATCGGGCTTACCTGGTATCACTTGGTTATGATCATAGGTACATTTCTAATTGTTTCATTCACACAATAATTTATACTTGAAGGTAATATTTAGAAATTTGCGTCAAGTATTTTTTTGAAGATATTCATGTTTTTGGCTGCCATATTGATTGACGTCATGTTACAACTTTAAAAGTATCAAAAATACATTTATTGTGTCTAACAACATAATCTAGGTACTTCATGTTTATCTTTTATCGCAGGTATTTGCTGTTATAGGGCATATTTGAAAATTATTAGATTTGGCTTCCATCTTGAATTTGAAGTATGACTCCAATGTTACAAGTGCCATGCACTTGTTCATTGGGTTCTATAGTATATTATTAACTCCATAGTTTGATAATATAGGGTCGAATAGATAATTATCATCTATGACAACGCCATCTTGGATTTCTCAAAATGCCCAAGGGTGCCAAGGTGGCACCCGGCAGATTCTAATTTTACACACCCTTGTCTACCACGTTCAGCAAAACAATTGTGTATATACTCAACTTTACGGTCAGGCCATAACTTGGACCATATCTCTCCGACTACACCCTATCAAGTTAGAAGTAAATCGGACATAGTGTTCAGCCAGCAGAGCATTTTAAAAAATGTTAACCGAAATGTCTGAAAAATATGCCAATAAGCTAATTAAAATTCATGAATATGCAAATAATGCAGCAAAAAGCTACACAAGATATTGTGGCACCTTACTCTATCACCCTATCAAGTTAGAAGTAAATCGGGCATAGCGTTTAGCCAGCAGAGCATTTTAAAAAAGGTTAACCGAGTAGTCAAACGGACGGACGGACGGACACACACACAGAATTTGGACTAGTATGTGCCTCCATGAACATTCGTTCAGGCGACACAAAACAAAAAACAAAAAAAGCCCCGACCTCATCAAATTTTGAAAAGCCTCCGGACGTGAATCAAAAATATTTTTTATGGGGCCTAATTTAAGTGTAGGGCTTCTCCAGATTTGAGAAATGACGACAAATTGGTCATTAAACGTTGCGACCAATTTTGTACTACTTTTACGCATGCATGAAATGGCCCACCAACTTTGACGTGCTTCATTTTCAATTCTTTCTCCTCTCTTTCTTTCGCTCTTTTTTTTTTATCGGTCGCGTAGCGACAGTATATTACTTTTACTCGGGCCATTTTGGGGCCGTTTTTTGTTCGTGGATCTCCGTAAATGTCGTTCAATTTCGGCCGGTGAAAATGGTACGTGCAAATTACTGTCATGCTGGTGTTTGACCCCCTAGAAATTGTCGGTGTAATTCTTTAGCTTAAAGTTTTTTTAGGTAAAAAACGGTGTTTTTTTGTAAAATTTGTTTGTTTTTATTTAAATGATAAGTTTGGGTTTGTTTACTGGATTTTGAAGTATGTACGAGATCAGCTATCGCTGCTTTAAAGATGTATCTGAAAATTGCGCTTTCTAGAGAGCGGATGTTGTTAAAAATCGCGTATATGTGTAGTGGAAAATAAATCTTGCTGCCAAAAAGAATCGGTGACCGGTTGATTTCCCCCGATCCCCTCAGGCGATTTGGTATCGTAGGGTAGGTGGTAAGTACCCGGTGGTAATGCGGATGTTCGAGGTATACTCAAACTGGACCCCCGGGTTATGACGTGTCAAGCTAAACAGTGTGGAGGGGGGGTTACATGGAAGAAGCTTTTTGACGAAATTCACCAATGATATCATTGTTACGCGCGCTAACACTAGCGAAACGTTCCACAGCTATTAGAGCCTGAATGTTGAATTACCTCAATGGATCTGTGGATCTGTCCCATCTGACCATATGATTTTAATAATAGGATCTGTTTGGTATGGGTTCGAATTCCCCTTGTGTGGTCTGAGAGTTTTTTTTTTGGGGGGGGGGTGGTGGGGGGGGGGTATTCTTTTTTTATTGTATTTTTAGAAATTTTTATGTTTGGGTGTAACAGAAATTTGGTTTTTTTTCGCATATGACAATCACATTAAAGTCATACATAATAGCCTAAGCATACAAAGAAAGTTAAACACAAATTCAAATGAATAAAATAACAAATGGAATGAAATAAAGAAAACGATCAGTCAATTAAAAATAAAAAATAAGAAAACGAAAAATAATAATAAACCGGAATGATAAACATAATAACAAATAATTACAAAATTACAACCAAATCAAATCCGTGTAACCTAGTCTCAGAATATCTTAAAATACATCGTTAAATAAAAAAAGAAATAATAACATAATGTACAAGATATTTAATATAGCGTCCTTCCCAAAAAGGAATAGAAAAATATGACATGAATAATGGAACCAAATAATTTTTTTTAAAATCAGTACAAAATAAAATACAGAAACGACAAAATAAGTAAACAAAGCCAAATGATCAGAAATCCAAATAACGGGAGGATAATAAAATTTTAAAAAAATTAATCATCAAGCTGTATACCAAAAATCTTAATAATATAATCATTAAATGAAAATAAACTGAAATTAATACACTAAACAAAATAAAGATGAACTAATTTAAGTAAATAACAAATAAACACAAATACAATTAACAACACGGAAACCTCAAATTGTGAATAAATACCCATATTAATACAGTAAATCGTTACAATACAAAGTTAAATCACAAATTAAAGATGACTAAATAGGTCAAATACAAACTAAAAATAAATAAGAATGACCATTACAATTACAATACTTTAAAACAAAATAAACATATACTAAAATATCTAGCATTATAAATTAAAATCAAAATAAACAAAGAATATCATTATAACTAAACAAAAACGAAGGAAGTGTTCGCAATGAAATTTCATTATGTAACCCATGGGCTCATATTCCAAGCATGTAAAAAACTAACAGCTTCAATTCTTGACATCCATTCACCTTACAAACCTTGCATGTGTGTATATATATCAGACCAAACTAGGGGCCACCGTCCACAGCTACAACAGCACTGTAAGGCATTTTCTTACCATCACAGTTTTTTTTCCCAAGTTCATCTGCATCTGAACACCCCTACCCCAGCTTAAGCTGGATTCAGCTCAGTCACTGGCGATTTTTCCGGAGTCGCCGGAAGCCACTCACACTCCGCTAGCTAGCACCGGACCTTCTTTTAACTTGCACCATTCTTTTTGTTCCTGCACCTTAAGTTTGCTCTTTGTTTCCTGTGACAGCACCTTTTTCACCGAGTACAACAATACTCTAAAACACGATGGTAATGATGGAAGATAGATAAGAATCGATGCGTCAACGTATTCGCAGTTACAGTCAACCTAAAAAACTTGCAAGTCGCCTGATTATGCAGCCACGGAATTACAATTATCTTTGACATCAATTCAAACAATCTAAACAATTTGCAGGAAAACGCCTGCTTCAATTCAACATACACATTCCAGCCAACCCAATTTATCAACAATGTCTCAGAGCTCCCGATACGGTTCTGCACAGAATCACTCACAACCACCGCCAACATGAACTCACTGGCAACGCACAATTTACCAGCCTCCCCCCAACCATCCCCAACTATCCACAAAACCTGAACCTGGAAAGCCGAGAACCGTGAACTTCTATTTGTTTTTTTTTTTTGCTTCTCAAAATTGGTGCGGCGATCGCTGCACCTGGCGCATATCTTGCGCCGGCCCCTGAAGTCCCCGTGTTATGTGCATTTCCCATATACATCTACACCTAACAAAGTGAAATAATAATCCCGTGTGCTACTTGGTAGCAAAAGTCTGTATGAAAAACCACTTTCTCAAAATGCCAGTTGGTTCTACTAAATGTGTCATAATACAGCCAACAATTTAATTGTCGTTTTATGGGAGGCATCATCCAAGCCATTACAAATGGCGTTGGCATAAAATCAAAAGTCTAAAGGCACAGCCTGTACTTTATATTCCTATTTTTAACTCTGTCCTGTCCTTTTTAAACACCCTACTCAATGAACCCGGTGGAAACCCTTTAAACATGTAGTGATGATGTAGTTTGAAAATTCAGATTAATTAATTCTCAAAATCTTCTCTTTGATTACCGCCAAACATACTTGTCTATATCTCGTTATCACTAACAGACTTTGTCTTTTTCAGCTAGCAGCCATCTTGAATTGTTGTGCCTCCTGCAAATTTATTGGACATTTGTGATATTTATTAGTCACCATAAGAGTCTCTGTTTGCAACTTAGTGATTTAGTCACCATGTCACAGTATGTTCAATAGCAATCTCTTAGAGATTAATCTTAACTAATATGCTACTGAAACTGTTCTTTTTTTTGTACCATGCAAAACATAAAAATGCAAATTGAACTGACCTGTTATAACACAATAGCACTCTCTATAATCTCCCATATGGCCATATCTACAACATGAAAAATTCCAAGAGTTTATGTTGCTGTTAATATGTTCTTTCTTTATACAGTAACTTTTAAAAGGCATTCTAAATATATTTTTTTACATGAGTGCTTACTTTTACAGTAGGCAGTTCAGTTCCCTATTACGTAATCGGTGACCGATCTCTGCACTGAAACGTTTGTGAGTGGTGCGTAGAGAACAAAACAAACATATTGCTACAGACATCATCAATTTAATTCAAAATAATGCTTCCCAATTTCATTCCCACTCAAATTGTTTCTGCATATCATAATCTTTCCCTCTAACATTCTACAACGGAATCGAAATAAGATGTAGTTGGTAGCTATCGCGTGAGATACCTTCATAAGTCATCTCACAACATGATCAAAGTTTTCAGCACCTTTCCAACCGCCCCATGGGAAACGCATGGTAAACATAGACCACGCCGCTTGGCACCACTTTTGATGAGATTAGCATTTAAGTTGACTAAAGGTGAGTGACGAAATGTGTAAATCCGAGCATTGTGACTGGTTACAGGCTTTCAGAGTGTGAGTTTTTGAAATTTCTGAGACAAGCTACAGCTGGGTGTTTTTTGATTGTGAATCAGATGTGTGGATTCTGAGATCTGGATTTTTGAAAAATCGTGATTTTTTTTTCTCCACAACGAAAATATTTCCAGAAAATCACATTATATGCTAGATTACATATTGATCAAAGAATTTAGGTATTTTTTGACAAAGCAATTTGATCACTACGCGATCGGAAAAAAGACTAATATGAGTAATGCGTAAGTACCACCAAGAACCATCTTCACGCCAAACTTGAATGCTTGAAATGGCAACACTATTGCGGATGTGGCGCTCACGTGGCGGCGCTGTGACATTTGTGGATTAAAGATTGCAAATATATAGTTGTATCTCAGTGAAATATGAAGTTGTAATCATGCTATTGCACTGCTAACATAAAATGCTTGATTGTTAAAAATTCTTGTCCTCTAATCCTCTGGTTGAAAGGGAATTAACATCAACTCACTAAAACTTATTCAAGCAGCTAAAATCAAACCAAACCACGCGCAACGCAAGCTCAAACAAAAAAGGAACAGCAAAACCACTTGAACAAGCACTTTTGACGCAAAGTACTTCACGGATTGCCCCTAAGTGGTTCTATTGTTGTCAGTTTGGGGCTTGGTTTATTTTATACTTGCTTAGCTTGCTTCACCTTGATATGTGCTTGCTATGTGCTTGTTTCAACTGTATTAATAATCGTGGTATTGTTATCCTTCCAGTTAATTCCCCTTTCATTTCAGTGAATTTAAACAAGATGATTTTCAAACCAGCACTACTATTTTCGCAGTGTATGACATTCAAATCATCCGATTGTGCCGGTATTGTGGGGAAGAAAGGCCGCTTTCGTATCGAGGTATGGCTTCGATGTAGGATGTAGCATTTATAAAACCAAATGCTTTCCATTATAAATCTGCCGAATTTTTACACTTGTTTGATTATACCTTCTGTTCTGCCCTTTAGCAGGTCCCTCAATTGCTTCTGAAGGATCTGCTTATTAATTACATGAGGGGACGGGCATGCCATTATTTAAACAAAACAACAAAATAATAAGAATACAAAAAATAAAAAGTTTTTTTGTTTTTTTTTTTTTTTTTTTTTTTTTTTTTTTTTTTCTTTTTTTTCGCGAGAATGTCCATTCCCTCCTCGCTTCCGTAAATGAAAAAGTTGAAAGTTCATTGTTCCTCCTCGCTGCTTTATGAAAATTTCATTTTCCTCCCTTCCCCCTGGCGGCAAATCTGCCCCCCTTATTTAATTTTTCACGGGGGGGTGGGTTCACTCTACATGAAAGTCACAAATTTGCAAAAAGTAGGGTATTTTGGTGTCTTTTCAAATTCCCAAAAATAGGTCCTTTTGGGGAGAGTGGCCCAATCTTTTAAAAATATGGCATCTTTGGGACAATGAATGCTGAAAATGGGGTCTAAACGCCTTATAGGCCATTTTGTGTCAGTTTGCTACATATAAATTAGGTCATGAAATAAATTTTCAACTCATTATGGACAAAGTTGTGTTTTGTATCCTGTTGGAAGAAGAACGCTGAAATTACAGTTGGATATCTTGTAAACTTCCTACAAAATGCAAATTTTAAATACAAAATCTCAATTTGCCTCTTTTTTGCAATTATGGCCCTAAGTAACCTTTCATACAACTCACTCTCTCATAGTTTTTTTTGTTAAAGGTTTGAAGGGAAACCATAAAAATTTCAGAAACCATAAAAATTTCAACTGATAACTCACAAAATGCAAGAATACAAAACTCTTAAATTTTGCACATTTTTGGATAAATAATTATGTTTATTAGGCCAATTTAGAGCATTAATTGAGGGGGGGGGGGGGGGGGTGGGGGCTCAATTGGTTCATAATTATGTTTGTTTTATGCTCATAGATAATTCCTGAAATTTTCATATGTTTTCATTGTGATGTAAAAAAATTCAAATTTTTGCTCATTTTTTGTCAAAATAGCTAATTAGGGTCCAGTCCGGCTATCGAATAGCCTCTGTTGCTGCAAATTCCTGTATATGAGTGTATTAAGAGAAAAAATCCTTCAATTGCGAATGATGGTGTAAGTTTTCGTAAGTAACATCTATATTAAGAAATGGCTATTTCCTTTTCATGAAAATATAAATTTAAACATTGTTCTCAAAAATTATTCAATTAGTTGGTAAATGGAGAGAGAATACTTGTAATGTTATGTAATCTGTAGGTTCATATATCAGAATATAACCTAAAAAAATCAAGTGTCTCCCTTTTATCGTTTAGATCCTGTACATATTTTTTTGTGTTGACCCTACCATGGTGCCCATGGCAAAATAAGAAAATAAAGACTTGACTTGACACTTGTTCTCCAAATGACTGTTTATGTACGAGTACAAAAACTTGAATAGTTTGCACGGAAGGTCCGATTTCAAAAATTTGAAGTGTTCTGAGTTTTGCTGAAGAGTCTCTCTTCACATACCTTTTAAACCCACGGATGCCAGACGACCTTATTTTCACCTGAACTGGCCTATTTACAGCTAGGCGATGTAGCCAAACACAGCTACATCAAAATAGATGTCTACAGGCAATTTCCCTTCTTTAACTCGCACACTGAAAAATGAATGAATTTAACCCAAAAGTATCATCAGGAAGTGTCACTTTATCTTCTAACATTGCATTCATAAGCTATCCTTGTTGGGGGATTCCATAGTCACACTTATCCAATACACCACACTTTTGTTTCATTTGCTGTATTTTTTGTTTTTTAAAAAATACAGATGGTAAAAACTGATCCTAGTGGCTTTCCTACCTCATCTCTCCGTAGCTGTAGACTTGTTATCTCACTGGCTTTTTGATATAGCACATGCCTTGTGGATCATAGGATACGACTCGCACTCTATATAACAAAGTAACAAAACTGATAAATGGTAATGTCCACGAAGCATTATTTTGGTATGTGCATGCATTAATATTAATGACCATTAATGAGTTCTATTATGGGCTTCCTATAGCAAAATTCTTTTGGCTGGCGCCTGTATTGTAAGGCAAACAGTGACCTTGAAAAAAAACCCACATTTTCTATGACTTTTAATAACACCTACTACTTCTGCTACAATCAGTCAAACTAATATACCAATCAATCCAATTTTGGTTCTAATGGAGGCAACTCATAATACATGCCCAAATATGTTGTTACTTGTTCCAAAAGTTTTAGAAC